>CAJUYH010000064.1:23906-44676 GCA_910591685.1 Galerucella tenella
AGAAGAGTCAGAGGGAGAGAGTGTGAGAGAGGGGGCGAGGAAGAAAGATGAAGATAGAAAGATTGAAAGAGTATGAGAAAGAGAATGTATATATATGTACACAATTTCATACACTTTTCTCATTTTGTCTTCCTTCTTCTTTCTTCCTCACTCGACACCATTTTTCTCGCTTGGTTATAGCGTCGAGACGCTTACAGAGAGCCCGGCGGCCAATTGGAAATTGTCCCTAATAACAGGGAAGACACACGAGAGAGAAGAGAAAAAGAATGAAAGACAAAAAAAGAATAAAAGAGGGTGTCTATATTTCTATATATCGTGGAGTGCAGTTCACTCCTCAGGCGTTTCTATATATACATATATATATATATATATATATATAGGTTGGAACGCAAATTTCGCTTCGGTATATAATATCTTGCAATGCGAAATTCTTCAAGTTGATATAAATAAAAATGAGGGTTGAATTAATGCATTTATATATTGCACATGGTTTATACTCTATTAAATATTTTTATATCAAATTTTTTTTCTGTGATTTAGATTACACTTGATCGACATTTGTGTGGGTAATTATATGAGATGAGAAATTTAAAAAGAGGACAAAAAAAATTAGAACAAATAATTTTAATTTAATTATGATTTGGAAATTTTTTTCATAGGTAATTTAATGAAAATAATGAATCATTAAATGATATTTAAAAAAATTAAGTTGCAGTGTTTCATATGAAAATAATAAAAATATACTCAGGGGAAAATTTTTGTTACTGTTAAATATTTTTGCAGTGACACAAAAAAATATTTAATTGTCACATATGACAAATTATCGTGGCATACAAATACTTTTAAATACTCCTCATATCAGATGGCATCTCTATTTATATATTTGTTTGTTGTCTCGTGACAACTACGAAAGTTGAAAAAAAAAAAAAAAACAAATAAAAACCAAGGCAAAAATACAATATGCAAAGGAAAAGAAATAAAAAATGGAAAAAAATGACCACCACCCCGATAATGTATTCGCGGCGGAAGTAGGCCGACGGGTGATGGTGGTGAATATAGTGTGATATAGGTGTACACAATCAACAGAGCCCTTTTTTTTTTGCTTATAAACACATAAATATACATGTACCTATATGTATAAGTTCGTTATTACTAATTAAGGAACACGACGTGCTCACGGACTATACCGTTATTAATCATAAAACACACCAATGAAACATATATTGACTTGTGACGGTAGTGTAAATTGAAAAATGATGGAAAGTATTCATGATATTACAGCAATGAATAATAAGAAATATTAAAAAAAATTTTTCCCATTTCACCTTTTGATAATTTCGGCGATTTTTAATGTTTTTTTTTTCCGACGATTCACTATTGTCTATCAACCACAAAATCATCATTAAATAATCATATTTAGCCATTGGTACGGTATATCTATTTCATTGTTTGAATAAATAATAATATAAAAGCGAATGAATATATTGTAATGGGTGAATAATGAAGAGGGGAAAAAAAATTCCACAGTGCTATAATTTTTAATGAATTGTTGAAGATAACTGTGTGACACGAATTTAAGTGCAAAAGCCTTAAAGTACCTACGTTCCGTCGGCGGCAGTTTGCCTATATTCTCTTTCTGTTTCTCTCCATCTTTTTCTCTATACTCCTTGGGCTTTATAGACGCGCGGGTTCACAAGTCCAACGTCTATGGTCGAGACGCGGAGCCACGCGTGCACGAGTGCGTGATATCACAGGCAACGCATCTCAGATCCTTGCGCTGATATTCAGCACGCATATTACGCGATGGGAGAGTAAGCAAGAGTGAATAAGGACGAGAGAAAGAGAGACAGACGTTGAAAGAGCAGATGCTCGGTGTTCGGTTGAAGCCACGGGGCTGGGAGCTTTGGCCCCGTCGCTCAAAAAAAAAAAAAAGAAAAAACAAAAAAAATAAATAAAAGAATGAAAGGAAAAAAAAAATATATATATATATATTTAGACTCTAATGCTTCATTCCCATGCGCTAAATAATTTCATTTCAATTTTTTTATTCTATTTTCCATCACATAAATCATATAAATTTTTGACCTATTGCAAAATTGTTTCATCACTGTTTTTTCAATATAAATATATCTTGTGTATTGTAGAATTGAATTGGGTTTTACAATATTTATACAAATTAATTTTGCAATGAGAGATAATTTGTGATTTTAAATAGCAATTGTGAAATTCCAAAATAGCGAGAAAAAAAATAATATATTTTTGAACAATGAAGATATATTTCATTCAATAAATATACATAAATACAAATGTGTTACTTAAACATTCAAAACATTGTGAATAACATGAAGAAATAATGCATTGGTCACGTATATATATATACATACACACACACACACACACACACATCCATATAGCTATGTATACAAAGTCCACGCGGTATTTGTGGAATGAAGGTGTCAGGACTTTAAATCCTTTCGTGAGAGACAAATAAAAAAAAAAGGTCACGTGTGCGAGACTTGGTCCAAAAGAAGAGACTGAGAGTTAAAGTTTTACGTATAAATATTTGTGAGCGCGTGTGTATGTTTTTTAGTATATAAATACATGTACACATGTTGATGGGATCGTTTGTGCATATATATATATATATATGTGTGTGTGTAATGGCAAGGAAAAGAGTGCGAAAATAATCGTTAGCTTTGTTCCTAACCGCACTGCCGGAACATTCTGTTCTTCGCACACCAT
Organism: Galerucella tenella; assembly: GCA_910591685.1. Taxonomy (NCBI): domain Eukaryota; kingdom Metazoa; phylum Arthropoda; class Insecta; order Coleoptera; family Chrysomelidae; genus Galerucella; species Galerucella tenella. The sequence goes on from CAJUYH010000064.1 coordinate 26,649, forward strand.
AATATCTTCTCTCTTCTACCCACTAGTCAATATATATATATACACACGTACAATATGTCTTCTTCCATTCTTTAGATTATATTTGTTTTATTTTTATTTATACATCTATACATTTATTCAATTTAATTTAATTTAATTTTTTTTTCTTTTTTTTTTCAATTTATTTTTTCATTCTACGACGATTTGTCGGTGCCAAATGAGGAATTTTGTCGACAATAGTTTTGTTTTCCGATCGCATGGTATATACATATATATTTATATGGAAATAAATCTTGGCTTGTTTATTTTTATTTACCCTTACATACCCGATGCTTATCCCACTGTTCGCCACGTTAGTTTTGTGACCAGTTAATTCATGAATTAATTCAAAGTTTCCCTATTCGTAATATAGAAATGAATTTTTGAGGAATTATAAATAAATCCAAAATCGTATTTGTATGTATATTATTAATATACAACTATAATGATTCAATAATAGTTTTTTTTTCTTTGTCTTTTGTGTTATTATTTTTTAGATAACTGTAAAAAATTATTCAACGTAGAATTGTATTTATATTCATCAGTAACAATCATAAAAATCTGGGACAATGGGTCCGACACAGGAAGACGAGTGGCGGTTCAACCAACAAATACATATACATATATATATATATATATAACATTTATTTACACACCTATATATGTATACATAAGTAGAGGTTGTATAGAGAACGCGTCTATGAATTGATTATACAGGCAACTAATTACCGCTGTGTATATTCGATTTACATATGAATTTTTGGTTTATTCAAAATATTACATTAATACTTAATAAATATATACAAAAATATTCAAACAATGAACTCTTTAAAATTGTGCTTACAAACTATCTCCCACTTTCTCTCAAACACCATACATAAACACAAGTATAGGTAATGATAAGCAAATAATAAAGAAAAAATTATTGGAATTCACGTCAAACTACTGAATGCATAAACGAAGAAAAAAAATTAATTAATATAGAATAATAAAATAAAAATTTATTTTTATATTTCTATTAGATATATAAATGGAAGAAATATAATATAATTGGTAAATTATTTATTACGCCAGTTTGTATCTGTGTATATATATATATATATACAGTTGAAGTATTTCTCACTCACTGTGGACATACATGCAGCAAGAACGAAAATTATCAGTCGCGTGTGATCGCATGCGTTGAGATCCTCATGCAGAAGGTATATATGTGTACGTTGTAGTGTGTATATAAGAGAGAGAAGGATCTGCGCGCGGGCGTGCTGTGGCCACCGACAAAGAGGCCGGCCATCCATAATTCAAGCAATCCATTCGCTTGTGTGTCCTGTGAAATGAGGCGCCGATTGGCGTATATACACACACATACACATTCAAATATATATATATATATATATAAAGATAGATATGTGTACATATGTATATATAGACTGTGTTGTGGACGACGTTCACAGGCGCCCGCGGGCTTTTATTTAGCGCCCCCGAGGTTGTATTATATGTACGAACTATGTATATACTATGTATATAACCTCATCATTCGTTTCATTATTTTTCTTTTTACATCCTTTATTTATTTATTCATTTTTTTTTTTACTTTTTTATTTTTCACAAACACTACTGATCTATGTACTTGCCCCAACATAACATCTTAATTCACTTGATTTATTTCCCAGACCGCATTTTAATTTTACTATTTATTGCATGAATATAATTTTACTTTATGTACAGGGTATAGTGCAAATTATTGAGATTGTTTTTTAAATGGTACACGTGTGCAACCGCTGAATTCATTTAGAGAGAATTACCTTTTTTTTTTTTTCACCCCAGTATGTAAATTGAAAAATTACGGACAATTCCATGTTATTTATTTATTGGTCATTTAAATTGTATAGCAGGAATAAATAAATTCATAAAGACTGTTTACCCCAGTATTTCTAGTATAAATTGTTATATATATATATTTATGAATGAATCGATGAATGAACGATAGTTACATAAGCAATTCATTGCTATCGTAAAATACGTAATCAATATATTTTTATTGCATCAGTATAAACTACAACACTATTTATGTAAATTATCCATTCGATTTTTATATGTTTTTCTGTTTTATTGGATTCGAGAAGTATAATTAAATTGGTGCAATATAAAATTGTATCCACACATATATATATATTCATTCACACACGCATATATGTATATGTATATATGTGGATAAAGTGATAAAATAATATATAAAATTCCTCAATATATAATTTTGCCCACGTTTATACGATCTTGATTGAGATTGAGCAATTATCTACGAACGGATTAGGCGTTTCCGTTAAAGCACAAACGAATTCGTTATATATATATATATATATATATATATATATATAGGTATAACGCACACGATAGGAACGGCCATTACACGCACATATATATATATATATATATTTGTTACAAATCTCGTTCACATTTCCTCGCACGAGGTTTTGCTTCGCCGCATGTTGTATACACAGAAATATATTTATGTGTATACAGAACAAGTAGGTATATGAACATGCAACAACCCCCTCACAATAGTGATACCCAAGTATAAATGCAATTGTGAGTACATACATATATATATATATATAGACTTAGTTGTGTAGCAATTATACTTACAATTTGCAAGCAGTAGTGTAATGCAATTTCACCCTGAGAATGGGCTCAAGGCTCATCCTCACTTGCTCAATATTTGTATTTATTTATATATACCTATATATATTTTTTACATTATCTATATTTTACATCATTTATTTTTCATTTTCATCATTCAACTTTTCAGACATGATGTACAAGTGATTTTAATAACAAATATATATATCTGAAGACAATTAAATTTTTATATGTGTATATTTAATTTTGCATGTTAGTTTACTCCAAAAATAAATGGGACAGTCTGGACATTGGTAATTATATTGTTGAAGGCCACGTAGGCTGATAATATAATTTGCAAAGCTGATACATGTATAGGAGGCCATGTCGACACGACAATGAAAATTACATAGCATGAGAGTGCTGACTTCGTGGTACAATCCATTATATATATATATATATAGAAAATGTGTGCCACCACAGAGTATATAAATGTAGTTTTTACTTTATAAGTTTATTTCATCAATTTAATATATATCAATTCACAACAACAAAAAAAAACAGACATGTATAAATGTAGTTTATATTTATATATAACTATATTTAATTGAATGGTCATTATGCCAATCAGTATAATCATATTCATGTAAAATATATCAATAAACGTGATAAAAAAAAAATTACAATAATTAAAATTTGTATATTAATGTCCCGATAATTTATTTAAATTGAATAATCTCATATAAATATCTATATTTTTATTATCACAATTTTTATATAAGTAAATGTAAATAATTTAAATATCGCTGTATTTCCACTTCTTGTTCGCGCTCGGTATAAAATTAACGTGGCAATTAATCAAAAGTCTATTATATATTTTATATCAGATCACAATACCGATTTAGTATATATAAAGATCTGATTTTTTAACGTCACGGGGAACATTTGAAAAATGCTCTCAAGTAAAGTTAATCAGAGTATGGAGAAGGGTAGTTAGTGTACAGTTGTATATGTGAGTGACAGCGGGAATTAAAGTTAAATGACGAGATGGTGGCGGCGTCAACGGTGGCAGAGGAAATACAAGAGAGCTCAAGGCGAAAATGGAAGCGACGAGGAATCAGAACATATATACATACACTCATACGTATATATATATATATATATATCTATGTGTAAATAGCTTATGTTACCTTAGGTTTGTGGCCTACATCGTCCGTTTGCGTTTGGATGTGCTATACCTACCATGTGTGCGCTGTTGTAGGGCTCGAGAACACGCGATCTGATAACGAAACGCCTAGGCGAGGCAAAAGTCTCGTGCCAAAATAAACCGTCGCACATTTTACATAATGCGCACGCTGCGAGCCAACCGTCTCTTTTACTTTTTTTCACCGCTTGCTGTATAACTCTCTCTCACTCCTGTATTTTTCTCTTTCTCACACGAGCATGTATTCATTCACGCTTTATGCATATATTGCACACGGCAGCCTTTGGCCATCATGTTAACAATACAGCGATGAATATATGAACAAATAATAAGAAACAACTATATAATGAATATGATGGTGGAATTATGTATGAATAAAAAATAAATAGAGCTACCGTGTGTTTGTACGAGTCATTTCGTAATAAGTCATTCTTGTGTTGAATAAAAAGAATAAAAATATATGCATATATATATATTTGTGAAGAAGGAGAAGAAGAAAAAGAAGAAGAGGTGAAAAAAAATGTTTGCGAAGCTCGTGCTTTCTCTCGTTAAAAAGAGCTTTAAACACAACTGCTAGATTTATAAGTATATGTAGGCGTGTGTGTGTGTGTGTGTGTGTGTGTTTGCTTGTTTTGCTGTGTCTATTTTTTTTTACGACGTTTAAAAAACATATGAAAAGGTAGTTATAGGCTATATGTATATTTGTATTTATTTATAAATATATACATATGTATATATGTATATATGTTCATGTGACTGATCGAATAAATAACAATAAGAGTGTGATTATGTGTCAAAATGATTTATTTCCTTGGAATGTTTTTATATGTAATATAAAATTGATTAAAATGCAAAAAATAATATTGTGTATTCAATTTTTTTTAATGTGAACATTATTTTCTCTCTCTTTCTCATTCCAATTATTTTTTATTTCACACAATACACAATAAACAACACATGAGATCACACACGCATTATAAAATCACAATTTATTGTACTACTGTGTATATAAATGATAGAAAGAGCTAATAATATGTAAACAAAAATGAAAAATAACAAAATAACATTAATGTAATCACTGTGAACAATTTTAATTATTAAATTTGCTATATACATACATACATATACAAGAAAAATATATAACACGAAAGTGTAATTTAATACATTGAATTAAATTTAATAACTGGAATCTCCCTTAATTGTTAAAATATTGAGAAGAATAATTTAACAATATTTTATTTTGAATTATCGCCTTTGTTATGAAGCAAACACTTACGTATAAATATTAAAAAATATATATATGTATAAATATATTATTTTGTGGAGTAACAGGCACCGAGACGTGAAAACGGAAAGATCGACGAGGCGGTGCAAAGCGATAGGACGAGGAGGAGCAGGCAAGAGAAAAAATATGCAATATATATACACATATATATATATATATATATATATGCCTATTCAGGAGGCCGAAGAGTCAGGATGGCGCGAAGCGAACTAGCGAGCCGAGACCGTCGGTCACGCGAACACGAGTATCCTCCCTTGTATTTACACACATCCACACCCATATATAGTCTGAAAAATAAATTACATGTACATGTGTCCAATACAATATGGATGCCAATATGGCATCCATTTCATCAATTGACAAACAATAGTTAGAAATAGTTAGTTAATTCTAACCATAACACGACGTCCATTCTATTGTGTGTTTTTATTAAAAGAAAAAAAAATGAAATTTTAGGCAATAACCAAGAATGTTTCTTTTTTTTTTTTTTGTTGGTATTATTTATTCATTTATTCATGTTTTTTTTATGGAGTTATTAATCTAACAAGATGTTGCCACGTTTATAACATTTATGACTGTGAATATAGATGTCATTTTTATTACAAAGTCTATCAATTACCAATGAACTTAAAGAGTTTTTAGGTTGTAATAAATTATCATTTTTCAATTATTAAATGTTTCTTTGTTTTTATTTATACAATTCAATGTTCAATAAATATTCGTTGTTAGATATTATAATCACTATTTTATATTCGAAAATGTGATTAAAAAAATTGATTCACCAATATTTTGACGATTTATTTGCAATAAAATTTATTTCTTCATTTTTGTTGCGTGTTCTCAAACATTTACGAGAAAAATAAGGGATTTTGGTTTCGGGAATTATATATAGATTGCGTGGTCGCTCCGGGTCTTTTTGCCAATTCATGCATTATCGAGGATAAGAAAACGAAAAAATATCATAAACCAAAAATAAAACAGCATAAATAAAATAACATGTTTATAAGCGGCATTTTAAACATTTATATTAGTCAGTAGTCCGTAGAGCAGCTGATGACCGGAACAAAATCTTGCCTCTTAAATGTTCATATATAACGAGGCATGCTAATGCTTGGCGTTTCGACTCGCAACACGTTTACATACGTATACACAACCGTATATTAACTCGTCTGGTGGTACATCTTTGGCACGCGCGCTCTATTGCCTCACGAATTAATATTTTCAAAATCAACAACAACGAATAATACGAAGAACAAGAAAAAAATCCAAAGGCAAAAAAGAAATGAAACCATCGAAATAAAATACTTTCCATCACCTGGAGATAATACAAAATATTAAATATAATTTTGATATTATTTTTTTTTTTCTTATTTATTTATATACTATATTTATTTACCCTGATGTTCGCGCCATTGAAATAATAATTGTGCAAATACGTATATGGATATTAAAACTATAATATATTTAAATGTTTTCTTCATGGGGTTAATGTCGAATAGATATATGCACCTTTAGGGTTGTTTATGAGCTTATGTATATATATGTTAAACTGCTGCATATATACATATACATTCGTGGCAATGATGGGGTAAAGTCTTCATTACCTCCGCCACCTTTTGCGTATACTCGGCAACACATATGGATAAATTGTATGTTTTTTTTTTTTTTTTTTCACTTGGCATTTTTCTCCATTTTTTCGTCTCAAGTTTGACGGCCACGCCAATGTTGGCAATCACACCTGCCACATGCATATGTGTACAAATGTACATATATGTAATGACAGTGGCACGCACGATATAGCGGTCATTTTGTAGTCCTGTACGTACATACATATCTGCGTAAATATTCTCAGTATTTTAAATGATACAATCGGGTTTTTTGCGAAATTTTCAAATTTTACGTCGATACCCTTCAACTAACGAGTCATCGTAAAAATATCCCAGACGTTTCTAATCATTTTCATGTAAACCAAAAAATAAACTCAAAGAACAAAAAAAGAAACCAGCCCATAAAAAACAAAACAAAAAAAAACTGAATGCAACCAGCAATTAAAAATATTAATAACATAAAAATATTTCAAACATATACAATGCAAATAATTTTTTTTCGCATCAATCTTTTGTTGGATTTGTGTATAGGAAATGGTTTTCAATTTCCACTGAATGGATATAGCACTATTGAAGTGAAGATATGCATGGAGTATATGCATCGTACCAAATAGAAAGGGACGATAATACCACATGTGTGTGTGTATGTTTTGTTCAAATAAAATCGTGGAATTGCACAGAGAACATCAGAGAGAAATACTGCGATGCCCGGACGTTTTTGTTTGTTCATAATTATGTATATGGTTGAATGTATATGTGTATGTATATATCCTCATACCCATTTGGATAGAGTGGCGCAGGTTTTATCTTTCAACTGGTATACGCAATGTGTTGCAACCTGATGTATATATATATATAGGCCGAGTCCTTGTCCATGCATCGAGGCATCATATTCTTTGTGTTCCCGGTCGAATAATCCGCATGGAGGTCCATGTGAATGTATATTCTGTATATATGCATGTTTATAGTGTTGTCGCTGCTTTCCGATTGTGTGACGTGTGTTGATAATTTTAAAACAAAAGAGACGCGAGTGAGTATTGTGCAAAAATCACCATATACACATAGATACAGTGCGGGCATGAGTATAGGTATACATGAGTATATATATATTAAATATACGGATTGGTTAATTTATAAGTAGAAGGTAAAAGTATATTTATTTTACTAGAGAATACAATTGTTTTCTTTTGTTTCAACGATAATATCTAATACAATGTATTTATATGTATTAGCAGAGTGACCAAAATGAGATTGTGATTTTTTATTGTAGACACAGAATTGTATTGAAAATATGGCGGTGAAGATGTGAATATTTTTTTGTTGCAGACACACGAGGTATTGAAATTTGAGCCAATTTTTGATTTTTTCCTAACGAAGGAAATGGTTTTTTATCTTTATCACTTTGTGTGTATATTGATATAGATGAAGAATCAGTTGATAAAAGCGGACACCCTGCAACGTGAATAATACCAGATATTCGCGTGTATCTATATAAATTATAACAAATGCGACAAAACATATATATATAAATATGTGTTGATGATACGTGTGCGCGTCCGCTTTTTGTGTTGGACAGGTTCAGTATAGGACACACAATGCCTGTGTATATGCGTTCTGCAACGAAAGAGCGCAAATCACAGTACGAGTACAGCGATGCATGTCATAATGAACGTCGGGGCAACTTTTTGTTTTAATTCCTTCGAGCGGAAATATCCGGCCATTTTGAATTTTCAATTTTCAACGCTCTAGTAAACCCTCCGCGCCCACCCGTACCCCTCCTGCATTTTTCTGCACTCTTCTCCCACTATTTTATCCATACATACCCCTCTATTCACCCTTCTCACTATTTCGTGTGTCTTCCTCTTTCATATTCATTTTATTTTGCTGTTAGAAAAAAAAAATACAAAATACAACTGTCGAAAACAAAATTAATAATTAATCATTTCAATGCACTTTTTTATACACAACACCGTATTATTTTTATTGTAGTAGCGATTGAATATTAATAATATAATTTATTTGTTAAAAGAAAGAAAAATGAATACGGTTCATTAATCAATAGTATTGATAAAAGGAGTTGTGGATAAATCTATATTGAAATCAGTCAATGTCAATGACAGTCAATAGCTTGGGATAATGATCCACGATATGACAGTATATATATTATAAATAAAGATATATACATATATATATCTTGATTTCTATGTAGTAACGAGTTAATAACTATTCACATCGGCGATCGATCTGTATATACATAATAGATGTATGACTTAACCGACTTATATATATATATATGTTAGCATACTGTCTTGAAACTATAATATAATAATTCTCCAGACATAATATTCCAATCGTCTGTATCACATCAGTACTATTTGTCATTTGTCATTGCTCAATGTCACATTTTATTAGTCAACATAATTTAAAACAATTACGTCTACATGACATTTCATGTCATTGAAATAAAATAGTTAATTTTGATTTTCATTCCATTTTTACCATTTAGTATCTGACAAATTCAATTTAAATTTCCCGCCGCGGCGATGGGACTGCTCGGCACACACAGTAGGGAGAATCCCCGGATAGTCTTCCGGTAGAATTAATGGAATTTCATTTGCTCTAACGTGCCTTGATACTGACACATTCACTCACGATCGCATATGCAAAAAAATGATATGACGATACTGGTAATGAACAAAGGTTTTAGAGAGGGCCAGTGTTACATTTATTTTGTACTATGTACTCCATTCTATTTCACCACACACACACACTACTATCACCATTTTCGATTTTATATATCCATACACTTTTTTTTTTTCGCTTTCATATGTACACTCATTCAACTTTCAAAATCACTCGCGCAACATTTCATTCAATTTGAACAATATGATTTACAGATAATTCCATGGCTCAATAACCATAGCCACCATTGAACCATCCATTGAAATAGAAGGAATGAAATTTCTATCGCTTCGATTTATTCCCGATGAAATCTCTAAAGCCACTCGACTCTATGCCATCGTTCATATGTCCCCTGTCGCTGACATTATCGGTTGAAATTTCATTCCATGTCTTTTTTTGTCAGTTTTCTTTGTTCGTTCATGTATATACACACATATATATTTTCGATTAGAATTTCGTTTAAAAAATAGGCAAACATAAACAAACGGAGCAATCTGTTGTTATATATCTATTGTGAAACCGGGTAAAGAATATATATCTGGAGTATCTTCGGCTTTCATTCCCCCCTTCACCATATCAGTATGCATCTCAATTAAATTGCGAGATCCAATAATCCCTTTAAACGCATGCGTTACAATCGCCTGTTTGTGTATAGAATTTCGCGCATAAAATGCAAAAGAAATTATGCACGAACAACCAATGATTAATCGTGAATTATCTTTTATCTATTAATCGGTCGATTAGTACCCAAATAATAATGTAATATTTTTCATTATAAATTATATAATAATAATGTACCAATTGGCTTTTGTATGTTGTCAATTTACGAACTAACCTCACTTTTTCACACTCCTATAAACATCAGTCTACATCTCAATATTTCACATCAATTGAAGATTAATTCAACGTGGAATTAATTTATGAAATTAGTGATTACAACAAAGTAAAGAGAAGAAGTTGAGACGGTTAAATTTGATGGGGTTTAAGTTAATCGATCTTGTTTGCGTCTATCTTGAGATAATCTAGCTTATAAATGCTATCTTGTCTATACCACCTGAACCGATAGCGTCACAGATAGGTCGCCGTTACCGACCGTCGGTGGATTGCGTGAGAAGCACCTTGGCTGTTCAGTGCTGAATATATACTGTATATGTATAGTATATGTATAGTTAGTTATCTAGATGATTATCTCACTGGTTTATCGGTAATTTATCGGGGGCAAGCATTAGTTTTTGCTTGGCGGATGGCGTGTGCCGTGCCGTGGCCCTCACCCGTGGTCGCCTTCTCGCCTAAATTATTCATTATATACAGGCGCACAATCCCCAAGGCACAATTGACGAGGCTATAGGTGAAAATTATTATCTCTATAAGAGAGTCTATATATCAATTACATTCAATATTTTTGTTATTACGAAAGTTTTCAATAATATTGTATATATGAATTTATTAAATTTCGTTTCTTTCTTAATGAGATCGTTATTGTTAGTTGTAAATTATTATTTAAATATATCACTATTTTAAAAAAAAAATTGTTTCATATGGATAATTTTATTTGATATCGCGAATAATGTTCTAATAGAAGCGATTAATTGAAAAAAAATTTTAATTATTGAAATCTTGTAAAATTTTTTTTAATAAATATAAAAAAAATCCGATATTGACATTCAATTGTTTGCGTGATAAGAGACCATACGTGACTGTTTTATACAAATAAATCTATACATACGGTCTGCGTAAAAAAAAAATAAAGAAATTAACTTGAATGTTCACGAAAAAATTGTTTGTCAATTTGAAGAAGAAAAAAAATCTTGCCATTTAATTATTCTAACCTATTCTCTTGTGGCCTATATTAATACCTTTATAATCCTCATTTCAAGGAGGTGCAATATCAATTACAGCATGCGAAGGGACATTATAAAAAAAAATTTCTCTGGGTGTACATTGACCTGGAAAAAAAAAATCGCAGTAAAAAAGGAAAATATTCAAAGATTAACTTTCTTTTTAAATTGAGAGTCAGTGAAAGTTACCGCAAGCGGTAAAGCTTTGTATTGTATGATATGCCGCAAAATATATATATATATATTTTTTTTTTTTCAGAGTAATTCTCGGGGCTATTTTCATCGGAAATGTGCGCATGTATATATATATATATATCTAGTGTTCATGCCGCCTTTAAATGGATGAGAAAAGTCCTGCTTAAGGGGCTCGCAAGAGACAGGAAGAAGATTGAGAAAAAAAAAATTGCCGCGTCGATTAGTCGCATTGTCTCGCGTACGACCATTGGCGCCAGTGTCCTAGCAGTATATATATTTTTTTTTCGCTACGGATATCGTAGTCGGAGGGTGAAAAAAAAAAAAAAAACGACCCCAAGTAAGGAATTGTCCCTTCAATGCGGAAAAACAACTGCTCAGTGATTTATATGGCACCTATATAACCCTAAAAGTAAAAACTATATCCTTTCTGAAATCTTCGATACATATATTTTTTTTTTGTTCACAAAACTCTTGAGCCATCAGCTAAAAATCGTCGGCAAACGGTCACTTTTTTCCTTCTTCTATATTCCTTTTTTTTTTTTTCAACTTTATTGCACCCTCAAACACATTCCAAAGCCAATGCAGTTGCACCTTGCATTAAAGTGGTCACCTTTTAAATTTAGCCAGAAGATAATGTATACTGTCGACCTATGTCTGTTCATATACATACATTTACATACGAATATTGCTATATCGATATGAAAAATTTATTTAATTAAAAAAAAATATAAATATTACAACACAGCTATTAATTAATTTCTATGTGTAGGTAGATTATAAATAGCGTGGTATATATAACGATAGTAGTTGTCCGATTAAAATGGACGATGGACAGAGTGAACTCAAGAAGCACAGGGGAAGGGGGATGAAAAAGTAGAATGTATATATATATAAAGTATTAGTTGGTGGTAAGAATCAGAGTCGGCCATTTAAAGGGTGCGAGTAAACCGCACTAGTGAGCTTTCACGCGCGCAACAAAAGCGACGTCTACAACACGATCACGCCAACCCCTCGTTAAGTCATAACTTACCTACCCCCTCGCGTCTTTGGCCTCTTTTACACCATTCTGTCCGCCGGACGCGCGTAGGCAAAACCCTACGCCCCGGATAGTTTGAGCTTTCGATCTTGCTCTATCTTTTTTTTCTTGTCGTTTTTGTTCACTCATTTATAGGCATTAATATATATACGTTTAAAGCGACCACCATTTTATTTATTATATACTGCTGCTGTCCACCTTACTCTCGTGTTAACGAAGTATTATAAAATATACGGGCGGCTTTATTAGAAACAGAAAAATTAAAAAAATTTAAGAATCTATAAAAAAAAGAAATAATATTTATTCGTTGACCTATGATCATAATATAAATTCCTTCATATTCTTTATTAATTCGTTAAACATATATTGATATGTTAACTTGGTAAACAATTATGTATAATTTTTATTATGATTTATCAGTGATAATTTTTGTTTATTTGCTTGAGGAAATTAGTCAATTTAAAATAAGTATTTCATCTGACACAATTTTTACATGAGTTGTATTTGCATTTATATATTCACTTTAATGACGTATAAAAATTTGACTTGGTCGTCGGCGCGTTATATTTCCGGTGTAATTAAATTGTGTGTTAAGTTGAAATGTAAGAGTAAAAAATAAATAAAGAAGAAAAACATATATGTGTGTTTATTGGATATGTAGAGTTGGAGGATTCAACAAAGGAGATTTTGTGTACGTTTTTATTTTTTTTTTATTTTCTTTTCACCATCACGTCTTTATTTAAATGAGAATTACATAATTACCTATCGCATTATTTGATTTGCATTGTATGCTCGGCGTACATTTTCTATATCAGTGCGTTTATATATTTATATATACAATATAGAATATACATATATCTATTTCACGCATTGCAACGTTTGCTGCTAATGTCTATGTAAATTAACCTCATATCCATAAATACCCTCATTGCTCGATGAATTTTAAATGTAAGGAAATAAAATATACAAAGTACGTCATCATTTTACGAAAAAAAAAAAAAAAGTTATATGAAGAATTTATTCATAAAAAACAGTATTACATCACTGAATTAATTTTTTTAACGAACAAAATTTTATATTATATATATATATAAACCACAGTGAATTTTATATCCGGACGTGACGTTGAAAGTTAACAAGCTCATTACTGCCAATTCAATTCTCTGTATATTGATGCTTGAAAATGCTCACAATATTCACACGCAACCTTCTTTACCACAATATAAATCGTAACAATAAATCTCGCAACGAAAAAAAAAAAAATAAATAATAATAATAATAAGAAACAATAATTATAATAAAGAAAAGTATCTGTAAACAATGAAAATATATTGTTCATATCACGATGCAGTTATAAAATTTAATGAAGAACATCGGAAAAAAATAAAATACAAATCATTTTTTTTTCTTATTTTTTTCTTTCGCTGGCAATTCAACTCGTGTTATAATTATCGAATTTGTATATGTATATACATATAAACCATGCACAATGCAACCCCTTTTTGAATATCCTCGCGGCATAATAAGGCCCGCCTGAATACATCAAACGTTGCAGCGTTCGAATTCTCGCGCCGTCCCACCGCATAATCTGATTAGACAGAAATACTTTTTTTTTTTTCATTCGTTTTTTCACCCTCATGCTACAGAAAGGAAGAAGAATGAAAGGATGCAACGAGATGTGCAGCGAATGAGGGCGAACGAAGGAGAAAGGAAGGAAGAGAGAGAGAGAGAGAGGGAGAGAGAAAGGAAGAATGAAAAGAAAGTGAGAGAACGTAAACATTATGATCGGGGCCAACATAAATATATCGGAGGCTTGTGCACGTCGATTCTCTTCGGGCAGAAGCAAAAGACAAGAGAGAAAAAGCCGCAATAGAAAGAGAAATGAGAGACGCGACGATGTAGTAGGCAGGTAAGAGAGATACATTTTGCTTGTGGGCTCCAGTAGGCTTTACAACGCCGATGGGAGTCCAAGCTCTTGTAGTGGCGTTTTAATATAATATTATTGGCTATTGATAAATTGTCGATAATGATGGGTTGGAGTGCATATAGGGCGGTGAGAAGAGTGTGCAAGAGAATAAAAAGGGACACAAGACTCTTTGTATGAGAGAAGGAGAGATGCAATAGTCTCTTATTCCCGCGGGAGACATGGACAGAATGTCTCACACTTATTCCCGCACCTCCTACGTGCTTAACCTCTACGCACTCTTTCATACAACACGTTTGAACATGTATATATACATATATATACCACATAAATATTTATAGCCTTCGCATGCGCGAAATATCATCTTAAAAAACACTTTGACATACGAAACACTCTATCATTCTCAAACAATGAATTTTGTTGTAGTAAAACAAATTGTATACAATAGAAAAAAAAATAATAGACCTTACCGACTGAGATTTTAGTTACTTTTAACGCCACTTAGCGTTGTTATCGGTGTTCTACATAACCGTCACCGACTACACCGTGCAAACACACAATGAGAAAATGCGAAAGAGAGTGATGAAAAGAGAATGAGAAGGAGAGTGTGGAAGCTTTATGTACGTATATATATATATATATATCGTTGGCTTAATTTACAAGAGCGATCGTGATCTTACTGAGATAAAGCAACGTTGGGATATAATTTAGCGGTAGTCCCCGTTCTCTACGATCTCCAATCAACCACTTAGCCGACGATGTATTTACGAGGTGTTCTGTAATTTTCTCTAATTCGACGCGCGACTCACGCTCTTGAGCTATATCATATTCTTGCTCTTTTCCTCTCACTTACCTCGACATATCGTGCATTACTTCGGATTTAGAGTGGATCAGGTGTCCAGATATTTCACAGTCGTGCGCTACTCATTAATTCACAACACTGTGATGTATTTAATTATATATATGTATATATTTAGGTTTAGATATTGTCGGGGAGACCATGGGAATACACTTATTCGAATCTTATAAGCATGAGATAAATTGGCTTTAAAGTATCTCACAATGTAATAAACATTCGATTAAACATATCGAATTGTCGTTGGAATTTTTATAAGCAATTTAACTAGACAAAAATGATTTTTAATTTGTATTTTATAGACTTTGTAGTATTATCATTTTATGGAGGAAAGTGTGCTTAAGACGACATAGTAGCTATATCCGTTCAAATATACGATGACATAAAAATCTAATCGACTTCCACACATCCACTCCGTAATCACTCAAAACATGTGCACTTACCCGCTTCAATTGTTTCAATGTGGTGTGCATTATTTTGATTTCATCAAGTAAAAATATCATTTTGTTGAACGTGTTTGTACCAACAAAAATGTCTATCAAAAAAGTTTTTTATTATATTGGACTATTTTGATATGAAGTGTGGTTAACATGAGTCATAAATATTGAAAAATCATTAAAATACCTTCGGAATTTTTACATTGCAAAAGACAACAAATATTTCTTAAGTCGTAGGATAAAGTGACATAGTGTGTATGAAGTTCAAAACCAAGTTCAAAATAGAAAAGAGAGTGAAAATAGCAAGAACGTTAGAAACCAAAAGTAGGTAAGTTACATTATCCTTGAGGATGACTCAGATATGCAATCTATCGAAAATTTAAGTCGGGTCGCGGTGATGATGTTGATGAATCCGATGCGGCATCATATCTTTATTGCATGACTTATACAGTGAATCGGAGTTAGGAGAGCAATGGGTATGTGGACAGTTATGTGAACGGAAAAATATAAAAGCGTTCAATTGTGAATTTAGCGCTGATAAATAAATATGTTGACATGTGCCATCTTACCCGAATGAACATGACTAATGTTTTTTCACTTTATTTGGATGGTGTTATGGAATAATGCGTCAAGCCCCATTTTTGTTACTTGAATTATCGGACTCTGTGTACTTGCTTATATACTATTTCAGAATAACTTAAAATGATTTAACCCCAAACAGAACTGTAACATAATCCAGTGATGATGTTACCCTACAAACTCAGCAAATGAAATTGTGTTAAACCATTTTAATTCTTTTCTCAAAATAGCTTGGATGTGGCTCGACTAATTATTGCATACCACCATTCATATCATCTATTAAGTTTCCCACAGGTTCAAAATTTATTCTTATGTTCGGCAAATAAATATTTTGAATATATAATTTAAGATTCATTTTCCATCACCTTTGAATTTTCAAATATTTGTATAATACTCTAAACAAAAAGTATGTCACCTTAAGCACAATTTCCAGTGGTATTGAATGATGGGCAATTGAAATGTGTGTCGCAATGTACACGGAGCAAAAGCGACTCGTTGCGGAAGGCACGCTAACTAGATATATTATGCTGACCATCGTGTGTACGAAGAGTCTGTATGTTAGTCAGCGCGCGTTTTATCCTCACCGGGGCAAGAGATTAAAAAGTTAATGGGGGGCGTGTTGTGGAGGCGTGCAAGTGTATGTGGTGCTGGGATTTATGTCCGCTGGGTTCGCCAAGTCTTTACATGTATATATATATATATATATGTTTATATATTGAACTAGCAATACAATATTTATTGGGTTGTTTCAACAATTGTAACGATTCATTTATATTTATAGTGAACATAGTGAATATAAAATAAATATAGACATGAATATTTTTAATTGTCATGATAATAATAATTATTGTTTTATCAATAAAATTCCCAGACACTTCCGATGACTAAAAACATAATCATTATTATTTTCTGCATCCTTACTCATGTTTTTTATTTTCTCCAACCCATTATTGTAATGTCTCATCCCTCTCCAGTCTATTATTCGATATAGTATTCATGTTATTTATTTTTTCCCTCTTTTCTTCATTTTTATATATATAAAAATATATATATGTATATAATTTTTTTTTTTTTTTTAATTATTTCTACCCCACAAAAATTTAATTACCGATAATTTATATATGAGAAATATTAGATTCGTGCGAAAGTGTATTAAAATGTGGATGAGCGCTATAAAAACGTCTCGTTTCTTGGTGAAGGAAAAAAAAAAAAGAATGGAAAAAAAGAAAAAAAATGAACAGTGGGGTTTGTGCAAAATGTATATATGTATATATTGTATACGGATGAGAAGGAGGATCACTTCGTTTGGCCTGCGATCATCGTTCCGCACTTGGGATGGATCACGGGATATCGGCAGAGCTAAAATACATCGACGGTCTGTAATTATAGCCAAATATGAAAAGCGAGCCTTTATGTATAAGATTAATTTTTTCGCGAGATTGATGCCGGGATCGAAGGCTATCGACGAACAGACGAGGACGAAGATGAAGTTGAGAGGATATGGAGAGAATAAAATATATATATATATATATATATATATGTGTATATGAATACAGTGGAGATTCGCATGTACACTCGGTGGTAGAGAATGAAAGTGAGTGGAGAGCGAGATAGGAGAGAAGAACAGATCGATTCCGCCTACCTTAACGAGATTCCATCCTTCCGTCACTCAAATTAAGAATAATAATATGCCAATAATGCCAAATTACGGTGCAAAACATGTGGATCCGCCTTTAGCTTTATATATGCTA
>CAJUYH010000064.1:58460-89365 GCA_910591685.1 Galerucella tenella
TATATATATGTCTTCATACAATGTATATACACTTTAAATCATGGCCAATGTCTTCATTTTAATTTATTGTTTGCCAAAAAAACAAAAAAAAACCAAGGAAATATCAGCAATGTTAAAATAAATTTTATTTCAAGTGATTTTGTACGAGAAATTTTTTTTCTTCAAGTGCATTGGTATGGATGTATATGTCTATAAATGCGCTCAATAGGTCAAACCATTTTTGCCAAAAGATGACAATGACAAAAAAGGTCCTCAAGTATACAAAAAGAAAAAAAAAAAGAAGAAGAAAAAGAAATGAAAAAAGGAAAAAAAAATGCGATTTCCTGCATGGATTGACTCGATCCACACAGGGAGAATTTATCCCTGGGGTCTTCCTGTTTGTCATACAGATTTTCACCACCTATAATTTCCCCAAGTACCTACCATCATATGTAACTATGTATTTATATATATATATATATTTCTTCCTTTTCTTCATCTTCGATCCTGTTACGTGAATGCCACCGCTGAATTCGTTTTCTCGAGTGTACTCTCTCTCTCTCACTCTGGTAATCTTGCTATTGTCAACTGCTTTTAGGGACAGTTTTATATTTTTTTTCTTCATTTCTTTCTTGTTTCCTTTCATACGTTCACTTTTATTATTCTCATCTGTCCTCTTTCCTCATACGTTCCCTGATACTTTAACCTCCTACTTTGTACCCCATTTTTCAACTTAACATTTTCTTTCTCCGTCATCATCATCATCATCAACATTATCATTTTTTTCCACTTATTCATCTATGTTAAATTGATGATTTACAAAAATGTTTATTTCCCACCCTCTGTTTACAGCAACCTAAAACAGATTGCAATATATCAACGATAAAATTAGTTGAATCATTAACCAACAAACCGTCATTTATATGAAAAACACCAAATATGTCTAAACTGTTAAGTCATCATAACTTTGAAAAAAAAAATAAAAAATCAAAATTAATTGATAAATAATTAGAATAATATAATAATAATAACATAAGAAAATAAAAAATAAACTGACTGAACATCACATTCAAAAATTTTTTTATTCCCACCTTCGATATATAAACATCACTCGCTCTTACCAGTCGATAAATGAAGAATACAAATAATAAAAAAAAAACATATAAGAAAAGATGATGGAAAAAAAAATAGATTTTCTTTTTTCTTTCTTTTTTTTTTTTTTTTTTTCAAAGATTGCTGAGCTAGATGATATTGAAGTCGTTCAATCTTCCTTCGTTGGCCAGCGCTCTCATACACACACACACACATACACACACTCATGCATAAATAAATTCACACATTCACACATATACATACATCAAACCAAGTGAAGAATTCCCTTCTCACGATGCGCTGGCTCGATCATATCCAACGTATCAACGCTTTAGCACCTGAGGCGGGGCGCCCTACCGAGGCCCTTTCTTCTCCTCCGCTTTCGTCCTCTTTATTCTCTTTCTCTCTGTCTTCCTCTTCCTCTTCTCTCAATCTTCATTTTTATTTCCCTTTGCTTTTCGTGTTTTAGAGGTGGAATTAGATTAACTCCAAACGATCTGATCAACCGAGGTGATGTGATTAATCCTATGGTTCAATATCGATCCATCCAATACACAAATATATATATATATATATATATATACAACGTCTCATCTTTTCTCTTTTTTTATTCTTTTATGACCCAGAAAACCATCATAAACACGCCCAACAATGTTTGCGCGAGAAAAGTATCTTACCTTACACCTTCAACCAACTTTCAAACACGATAAATCGATTGAAAATATATATACATAGAGGCATGATGGAAATGATAAATTTACATTTGATTACTTAGAACATGCTTTTGATATACTCAATTTTACCTTCATAATAGCAAATAACAAAAAATATTGAACGAAAAAATTTTATTATTGTCATTTTATTTTACATTGCTATGTTTCAATATTGTTAATTGGTATCGCCTTGTGCTCGTGGCCGTACCTATATATTAATGAAACTCATGTGATAAATAATACCCAAACAATGTATTACGAGAGAAAGTAAATCGACATTTTATTGAAATAATAAAAAATTAGAAACGCTAATAATAATAGTAATATGATTGTGTGTCTTTCACTTAATGTATAGAATGTGTGTGCAATAATTATTTGAAATTACCGGAGATTGAGTCTTGATTGTTTGGATGGCTTTGGGGTCACATTGGAAATTGTTGCAATTAGAGAAAGAAACCAATTGAAACAAAGTAGAAAATAAAAATTAAGATGGAAGAAAAAATTCATTTATAAATAATACCGATAGAGCACTTTGTTCGTTCAATTTTAAAATTATTGTAGATATATATACATATGTATATATATAGATATTATATTTTTTCAATCCGTGCCAATTACAATAAACATGCGTGCTAATATTAATTCAACTTAATGAAAAAAATTACAAGAGAATAACAATTTTTACATGTGGAGCGTAAGTGGAATCCAGACTGTTCATTTAATGAACGTAGGTCTTTTTAATTGTACTCTTCAACTTTGCACTCTTTCCATCAATGAATTAATGAAAAATACAGTCATATATAGTTAATTTGTTTCATTTTTTTTTTTAATGTGATTTCATCATCGATAAAATCTCATTGAATAGAAATTTATAAAGAGAAATCTCGTTGATATATATTTGACAGTAACTTGTGACTTCTAAATCCACATGTACGATCGATTGGTGATTTATCGTCTCATTTTTTTTCTTTTCTCTCATCGTTGTTTTTTTTTTGCTCGTTTTTTTTTTTACAAAAACGTGCACAGATATGTTGGCGAGGGTGGATAGTAAGCTCCATTTTTACACTTGATGTGACGCACTCACCCTTGATAAGGGTCACTTGACCCAATGACACATTGGATCATTGACAACACAAATAAATATCATCGATGGTTGCTATTCAATCTTAAATTTATTTCCTACATAAATTCATAAACAAATAAATAAATAACGAACTCATCCGATGTGATTTCTAAATAGTTCAATTTAGTACAACAGTATAATACAAAAAAAAAAAGTAAACATATTATAGCAATATAGACAAAGGACTAAAAAATTCTGTGATAAATCAGCGAAATGTAAAATTTCGTTTTTTTTCCCTTTTTTTTTTTATTAAACAATTTATACTTTATCGTAAATAAATTTATCTAGTGATGCGGAAAAGGTGGATGCTCGTGAGAAGCTTTTGTGCAACGACTTTTTTTATCCGCAATAAAATATATATATATATATATATAAAATGGGATTTGCGTAATCCCGGTCACTTTCATAGGAGGAGCCCATCATCCAACATCTCTTGGTGCGACGTCGTTGCTCCTGCTTCTTCTACACAAACATATACAAACGTTCTCTTACATACATAAATACACTTTTATTTTTTTTTTATTCTTTTTCCAGTTCTTTGGTGGTTGTATCACGCAACGTAAAAGGGTCTCGCCCCCGACTTACGACAGCTGGCCCAAAGACTTAACTTCGCATCGGAATTAAATTCACCGTGAAATGAAACCGACTTGTGCTACAATGACAATGGACTCGCGGGGATTTATGTGGATGGATTTTGCGGCGAATTCACTCTCCCTATTTATATCCAACTATACTACTCCATGTATACCTCACATGAGGCTGCATTTCTCCACTGTATACATATGTTCAAATAGATGCACCTATACCTATACCGATACCTATATCAAGTAAAAAAAGATAAAAAAAAAAAAGAAGGAAAAAAGAACCTATTTCTATATCTTCAAACAAATATATTTACACACATTCATGCATGTATATGAATGTACTTTCCAGCGAGCGTATAGATTTAATCCTACCCCATATCGGATAAAATTTCATAGGGCAGCAAACAGTTGATTATAATGTGGTGGAGTGAAACTGTTGCACTCAATAAAATTATTAAACATATTTATCCACAAAACACATTTGTGATTGCAATCATATCAACGATTTTATTAATAATCTCAAAACCATAACTAAATGCAAAAACACACATTATCCACACCTCGGGGAGCATTTTGATTTGCATGTTGACATTATATTGTTAATATATATATATGTATGTATTTATCCATATGCATTTGTGTGTATTTATATGTATATATATTTTTGTAGAATAAGGTGATAAGGGGTTTAATTAAGTTAGTAAGGCTAATTAATATACCGTGTGGCAATCGATACGATCGTTGCCCACTTTGTTTTCGCACATCGTCGATCAGCCAAGTCTGGAGAAGGAGCATGTTGCGCACGTCGAGAAAGAGATAAAAGAGAGAAGAAAGATGCAGAGAAAGATTAAATATATATATATGTGTGTGTGTGTGTGTGTGTGTGTGTGTGTGTACGCGTGTAACTGCGGATGGATAGTTGAGGAAAAAAAAAATAAGAATAATGAAATACTAAAAAAGAAAAACTGGGGAAAGTGCGTGTGGATGCAGAAATTGATTTATGACTTAGAGAAAACCTGAAAGCCTTTTGCAATGATAATTTATGATTAATTGATTCAATAAATAATTCACGACATGTATATATGGGTTTGTATGTGGATAAGGTATATGGTGGCAATGGTGATATAGAATAACTTTATTAAATTGGAATGATGATGTCTCGAATGGCGCTGGTGTGATAAATATATTTTCAATTCAACAGAGGATTTTATTTCTTTTTATATCTGTTTGTGTAGATGTGGGAAGAAAAAATTGACGGAAAAAATTATAGTCCATTTAAGATTTATCATTTAATTTATTTTAAGTTAAAACGTGTTTTTTTTTTTTTTTACAATAATATCTTACATTCATTTTTTTTTATACATCATTGTGTCGCGCTCATGGCGAATTCACTCATTATTTTTATTTTTATTATTTCATATAATTTTTTTTTGTTTGTTTGTTTGTTTGCTTGTTCTTTTTTTTATTCCCATGCCCCTCACCTTCCCGTCAAACGACTCGAGGACATTTTATATTTCCTCATTCTCTGTCTCCCATTACTGCTTTTACATTTATTTGTAATTTCTTTATTCTTATTCATTTATTTGTGTTTGTTTTTTGTTCGTTTTCGCTTAAAAATTATATTTTACACAGCTATAATCTACAATCCCTAATAATACTCTATATAATAGATATTTGTTTATTTATTTTTTTATTTTTTACTAATATTTATAGACTCGTGTTTGCAAAAAATTACCGTGTTTGCGATATTTCCGTGTAAATATTGATAAACGATGATTAAATTCATTTCAATTTCCATTTCGTACAAATTCATTGTCACGAAAAATCGTTCAAGTCTCAAAAAATTTGCGATTGTGCCATTGTTTACTTGTTTCATTTTTATTTATTTTTCTGTTCTTGCCTCATGTTTGTTTTCATTTCTTCCACTTATTGCTGAAGGATTAAACTTCACTTTTTTCATTCCTGTTAATTACGCAGTGATAAGGAAAGTATTTTTTTTTTTCGCATGTAATCACTCAAAGCGCACGGTAATTTATTAATTAATCTAGAACAAATAACGTCTATAATCAAAAATCACAATGTGGTCTCGTCTCTCTCTCTCTCTATCGCTGTTATCTCCACTACTCTTTCATACGACTCACGTCTTATTTATTTCCATTTCTCACCAACACCCTCGCTATTTTTTTCTGTTTCTTCCATGAATTGCAACACTGAACTTTTCTCCTGTTGAACAATTTGCATTTTTTTTTAATTTAATTTTCAATGACCTTCCATCCATTTATTTAAATATTTTGACTATCTATATTAAATGTATCTTGATTAGCCACTAAGAAAATTATGCACAATCACTTATTTTCCATTGGTTAATTACCATACGATATTAACTATCGTTTACAATATATATATTTATATTTTCATATGTAGTATTATTTCATTTTTATTTTTCATCACGTAGTGCTGAATCTTTTGTTATCTCGTTTTGTTCTCATTTCTTGGTTGATTCAAAGAAAAAAAAAAAAAAAACAGTACATTACACAAATATCGAAAGATATAAAATTTACACGTAGGTGAGTTTATTGTGTTTTCAATTGTATTAATACGCTCATGTTTATGTAAAAATGAATTCAATTTAGCTATATATATATATATATATATATATATATTTGTTACTTGTGCATATGTAGATGTATGTCAATTTTTTTCGCGCATTCGTCATTTTATTCAATGTATTTATATATTTTAACTGTTTAGATTTTTCTTCCTGTTCATACGTGTTTGACTAAATTTATCATTTAAGATTATCCAGAAATTTTTTAGCAATATATTACTGCCATTTCTTTTTTTCTTTCTGTTTTGTTTCTTTTCCTTTGCTAATAGCTAACCGGTAAAAATACACGAAAAACAACGCGAGAGGCTGCAAATATTTCATTTTCAATTTTCCACATTTCCGAATGAAATAATGTAAATATTAATATTTGATATATGTATTTATATCCTCACTATCAAATATTGAGATTGTACATTGCTTCAAAATTCGATAATAATGAAATCATCATGGAAAAGAAAAATTGTAAAAAAGGAAAAATTAAATTTCCAACATTAAAAATATTAAAAACGATGATTGAGTGGAGCAAAACAGCCACGTCGCGTTGTCGATAAAAATCTCTGTTCGTTACTTTAAATTGCACGATAATTGATCGATAAAACGTGTAACGATGAGAGGGGCAATGGAAGAGACGAACGAAATTAATGGAATGACGAATTTTTTTTCTCATTCTATTATTTTGCTTCAATATTGCATTTTTATTTTTTTATTTTTTTTTTTTTTTGAGTATCCATTTCCAACGGAAATGGCAATCATGTACCTTTTTCTTCTTTCACATATATATATATATATATATATATATATATATATAAGTGAGGGTGTGGACAGCGTGAATCTGTTTATATATATATATATATATACTTCAGTTCTACGTCACTCGATAATGTAAGACTAAAAAGTTGAATTTTATCCGATGAAAATGGAAAAAACAAAGGTTTTGATCGTCAATAAATTTTTCCAATGTTTATACTAGATCTCCACTCTTCAATTTTTTTTTGTTACATTAAAAATAGCTACCACGGAAAAAAAAATTGGTCTCAAATTCCTACATCACCCACTTAAATATATTGTATTGTGTGCGTGTGTCTGTGTTGATTTGTTTACTGTTATTTTTGTTTCATTTTTCTTGTTTTGTTCTTGTCACAACTTCTCCTTCCTGCTCCTCTCCTTCGATTTCATTCGTTCTTTTTTTTTTTCATTTATTTTTTATTTTTTTTTTCACTCACGACTCACGTATATTTACAGTAACATAACGACTCGATAAAGATAGATGACTTCGTTTGTACTTGGAACCGGAGGGTATTTAAATCACCCTACGATATACTTTACATATTTACAGGGAATCTCGCGTTTACACGACATTATTATATATCATCTCCATATATATTTATTTATTTATATAATAATTACGATCCTCTATAACGAATAATGTATACACTCGTGTTTTCAATAATTAACAAAAAAAAAAAAAAAATCCGGCGATTTACGTGTAACGTGTTTTTTTTTCTCCCCTTTACATACAGGACACGCCCAAGACTTTTTTTCCCCATTTTTTTTTGTTTTTCGTTTATATATAAATATACGAATATATATGTACAACGAATACCATTGAATATAACGCGAGCTTTGATAAGTGAAACTTATGACAGTATGGTGGGCTGCGTCCTCAGTTGATGATGATGATGATGCTGCTGCTGATGATCATAAGTACTCATTCATGTATACTCGGATCGCCAACCGGTCTGTAACAAAAAAAAAAAAAAAGCCACATTTATTAACAATCCAATTCTTTGACGTTCATATACACATACATATTTGTACATGCAAACGTGTGTCGACATTAATAATTGCGATGGAAACTTCAGTCAACATAAAAATACAAAGGCTGTTTTATATTTGGAATATTGTGTTATGATATTTTTCCATTTATACGTGACATTTAAATAATATAAATTATACATACAATACAATCGATTGTATTTCTTTATTATTTAACGGTATTACACTGTGTCGGTTTTTTATCTAATGCGATCAATCTCAAATGAAATATTGCAATTTACCATGGCATTCGTCGTGGCAGCAAGTTGAAGACCCTGTAGACTCGTCATATGATGCGAGTGCGAATGTGGATGAGAGTGTGGATGCATTGGCGGTGGTGCTGGTGGTGCAAATCCTTGATGTAGACCACCTGCCATGCCAACACCTGAATGATACATATAATGTTGGACCGCCGGATGCATCGTATGATGGTGTTGTGACGTAGCTGTAAATAGAAATGACACAGCGAATAAATAAATAATTATCGAGTGAATTAATTTTATAACTATTAAATATATCATTTAATAGTAATGCAATTGACCAACAGAATATAATTAACTATTTCACTTACCCATTGGCGAGCCAAATCCAGAATGAAATGGTTTATTATCGAGATCCAAGTGTCCACTCGCTTTAATCATATCACCCATGACACCACCAAGACCCAAACAACCGCCGGCTTTCTTCTTTTTGCTCTTCGATGAGAGTTTACGATTTCGCGTTTGTATTCCCTCCTTCTTCATTGTCAATGGCCGGTTAACCTGAAACATTTGGAGACAACAATTCGTTAAGTAATTGAACTTAGGAGGTAAAGAGTTAGAGAACAAAAAAAAAAGATGTAATTAAAAAAGAAAAATAATAAATCAACATTTAATGTTTCTATTAACACATCCGATAATTATTTGAAATATATTCATTGGCATTATTCACGATTTAATATATTGATGTAATTAAATATATTGTAAATCACGAATAGAAACAAAAATAGTGAATAAATAAATAAGAGAGAATATATAAGCAATGTCATCGAGAATATATGTATATATATTTGAGAGGAGTAATCAGTTGGAAAACAATGAGCAAAGCGTGATCGTCATGTACATATATTTATCTGCACGAAGGGTAAATACAGCGACACAACACTACATACGTATACGATTAAGTATATATATATTCGCCATTCGGTAGCAATAAATCCAATCGTGACAATCGATATTTATACATTTCACATCCATGTACTCTATGCTGTTTGTATTAATTGCCAGTCATTCAATCCGCAAATATATTTTCAAATGACAATGAATATAATATACTATATACAATGAAAAAAACATAAATTTCATTGTAGCTCTCTGTCTATTTAATTAATAGATGTAATAATAGTTTACAGTGATAAACGACTAAAGTCAAAATGTGTTACTGCATATAACAGCAATGAATATAAAATAGAAAAAAATAATTCAACTCACACACACACAGATATATATATATATATAAACACATTTAATCGGCCAATTAATAAAAATCTTTCAGATTCCTGGTAGCGAGTGCATAGCTAGTTGTAAAGTGACGGACACGCTGTTGAACGCAATTTAGCAAATCGACAGCCCTCGCAATTTGTAGTTGTGTTGACTACGTCACCGGCAACCGCTTATTATACAATTCTCTATAGCTCTTTCTCTCATTTAACATTAATATTATATACATGCGTATACGCGGATGAAATTTAATATATATATATATATACATATGTATATTTATATCATAGCGTATGAGATTCAACAAATGCTTTCCCTCGCATGGTGTCTGCCCGTCGGCGTTGACAGCATTTATAATATTGTACAGTCGGCGTATTTTTTTTTTATCTTCTTTACCCAAGAATGCCACTGACAATTTGTGCAATTAATTCGCTAACGCCCTCAATGCATTATTTAAAAACAAAATAAGCTCCATACTTTTCGCCACATATTGAGAATCAACCGGTGGTAATTAATGAATTTGAAGAATACCCATTGCGTAATAAGACAATGTAGTCCGCTCTAACCTAACGAAATAGTATAATAATGAATGAATATATATGCAAGCAAAATGTCGGAAGATAGAGAGATTTAAAGAGAGACAGTGAGGAAGCATTGGTATATAGTGGCAGTACATGGCGCGCAGAGGGGAATTGAAACGAGCAAAAGAGAGTCCCTCTCGGCGGGACTTTGTAGTCGCCGCGACGTGACGCAACTGCCAACTTGGAAAAAACGTTCCCGGTATTATAAAGAGAGAAGGACAAGAGGAGGATGCGCGCGTATATGCGCTTGTCTTATATTATTCCCGTATTTTTATTTTTATTTTTCATTTTATTTTATTTTTTTTTCGCCACCACGATCTTTATGTACGCCTCAACTATATTCACCCGTTTCACTCGCACGTGCTGTTAAATATATATATATGTATATGTATTAGCTGTATATATTTTCATTATTATTTTTTTCTTATTTTTTTTTTCACAATTTTTGGTCGCATTCTTTGGTCACTGCTGCAAATGTCCAGACGGTCAATGACTTGTTTAATATTTGTCCTTTTTCATTTCTTTTGAATTATGCAATTGTCCAAATTTGTCAAATTAGCGGCATTATAAAGAGCGAATGCATGGTCCGAACGTAAGGGTTCTTGAAATAAAGTACATATATATATATATTTGGGTAGGTTCAAACTTTTATATGCAATTGGATATTTTGATTGAGGCGCTTCCCACGGATTTACCAAAATAATTTGAATACAATGAGAATGGGTTTTAATGGGAAAAGAGAGAAGCGCATTGAGTCTGAGCGCGGGTGTCCCAAAAGTGTGAGGTGCAAACGAAAAGGGAGGTCGTCGTTGCCGAGATACAGAGGACACGAGTTGTATACACAGTGATAGTAGTAGCAGAGTGGCGCAGATTGAGAGGGGAAAGGAGATAAAATATTCGAGAGCCGGCGATTGATGTGGTCACACACGATGCAACCGCACGCCGCTCGCATACGCAATTCATTGCGACTCCTCCATCTCTTCTCCACCATTTATTTGTGCACCCCTCCTGTGTATAATAGTGAGGTCCAATGTGTATAGACTCACGTAGACAATAGGATATCATTTTAATATTTTTTTATTTTTGTTATTGGTAAGCGTTGATTGATTGACATTTCTTTTTTTTTTTTTTCGTTGCATGATAACGAATTTTCACTTCTTTCCATTTACTCTTCTTTTTTTTTTTTTTTTTGCAATTCAATGATTTATGTATTGTACTGTCGATTTAAAGGGAAATTATCGTGAGGGCAAGAGACTTTCTTAGTCTTTCGCGTGAAGCATACGCGCGACTAGAATGTCATATATATTATTGTATTTGCAGCGCATACTGGCGAATACAAATTCGATTTTTAAATGTATGTTCCGCGTATAGATACAGCAACTTAACAACTTCCATTCTGAAAACAACTATTGTCATCACCCACACACAAATGCAACTCACTTAATATTCATCATTGACACATTCTGTGAATTTAATATATAGAAATTGATATTGAAACACCAAAATATGCGTCGATATAAAAAAAATAAATATTTTTTTAATTGTCCTTTTGGTTTCTGCAGCAATATCAAAGTGAATAAATATGGTTAAATCGTCACATGTGAACAGTAGCGTATATGTATGGAAAAAAAAAAGAAAAAAACGGCAGTCAGTGTGTGCGTGATGATGTTTTGCGATCGTTACGTCGAGATTCTAACCAAAGTGCAGAAAGTCCTAAAATTATGCGTTTTATCGTTCAATCAGAGAGTTGCAAAAGTGTATATACAATTCTTGGTAAGTTGGAGCTATATTTATCGTTGTACTCTTGAGTTCGCGCTGAGCTAAAGATCAAGACAGGAAGCATCGCGATTGAGATGATATCGGTGGTGGTACAGTGGCTATATATATGTGCGCACTCGCTTGAACTCATCGTCCGCTGTATCGTATCGCACAAGAAAGCCCATGTATATGAAACACACTGGTACGCACCAGACAGAATGAATCCTCTGTTTCAAAATGCAATGTATCACTTCCACTACTTATCTATATATATTTATATATAGCTATAATTGTACTAAACTGTATTTCATCAAACAGAAATGAATTAAAATGCAAGATAAATAATATTTGTCCGAAAGTGAAAAGAAAAGAGGATAAAAAGATTTCTTTTTTTCTTTCTGTACTTTATCCTGTTACAAATTCGTATTTCAATCATTCACACGCCAACACACACATTGTGAAGGTCATTATAAATTACAATATTGTGATAGATTGTGTGTGCGAATGACCTTGATCAAATCCGTGCGGATCGGAAGAGAAGACATAACCAGCACACACGTTATTCCCACATACCATATAGTGGGGGTTTAAAAATTCCTGGAAATATTTCACGGGTCACACGATCGACTGCGCTACGGGCCATTATATTAGTTTGTAGACAAGATAAATATATATATAGATATAGAAAAGTGAGAATGAGCAAAGTTGATGTTGGTAATGTTAGAAGACCCCAAAAACAAAAATGCCAACGACGGAAATCAGAGACCAAGATAGAGAGATGAAAGAAAAAGAAAAAAAAGAAGACACTTCTGAGAAAATTAATTCGAGTCTCATTATTTTTTATTTAGAAATATATTTTTATTTTTTATTCCATATTGTTTATTTGAGGTAAAATATTTACACGTTCAAGGTGAAATACTTTTGTATTTTATTTTGGACTTGCATTTTTGTATAGGGTTAGTGTTGTGAGAGAAAAAAGCAAAAGCAAGAGAGAGGGAGTTTGTGGTCCACGTTATCGCTTTGCTCTATCTTAACGATCCGGGATCCATCCTCCTCTCAGTTCCTTTTCACCCCCCCCCCCCCCCCATACATCTCTTTCCTCTCTATTTCTCGTATTTTTTCCTTTTATTTTATTTTATTTAATTTATTTTTATCTTTTTTTTTTCTCTTCGCATTTTGTTCGCTGGTACTCGCACTAACTCTCGACTTCTCTACTGTCTCGAGAGGAGGAACACACGTGGTCTATCAGCGATCTCGCGAGAGCCGGTCAGAGTGCCGTCGGGGAGGAGAGGTCGACATCGTCGGTGCCACTATATATACACACGAGTAGCAAGGGTGGTGAAAAAGAAGCGAACTGTCGATATAAGAATTAGTGTAAGTATATATATATGAGAGAAAAAAGGAATTATATGCGATGTCGAATTTCGTTGGACAAGTCATTGAACATTTGTAGTATACAAAAAAAATCAACGAAATCAAAAGTTCAGATTGTAAGAAAAGACATGCACAGCAAGTTTATTATTTTTTTCATTCACGATCTCTCAAGCTTCCAAATATATGTATCTATTTTTCAAATTCAAAAACAATCAGGAATATATGCTGCTATGAGAGTCCAATTAACTGTATATTGTCACGAAATACACAGAGGTCATATACGTTTACAGCATTACATGTATAGATTGTGCTATGTCCGTAAAATTTATGGAACTCTGTTTTTTTTTTCCACCACTCGACTATTTTTTCTTTTGCGTTTCGTTTTTTCCATTCTTTCTCTCGTTTTTTTTTATTTTTTCAAACTGTCCCCAAGCACGATACCATTAACTCATTGGCAATGTTTTACGATTTTAACGACGCTTTTCATTAGCAACACTGTTTAATGCACACACACATATATATATATGTGTTCAATAGGGTGGGAAAAAAAAAATAATAAAAAATACTGAACAAAAAAAAACAGAAGGAGAATAAGTATTAACACGCAGACGTGAATTTATTGAGAGTCGCGCAACGTTTGTGGAGAAAAAGAAAAAAAAATACATATATATTTATATATATTTCCCGTGAGTATAAGAGAGTTTCTGCATTTTTGCAAATCAAATATCACTGCGTGACACGATACTCTACACACTCCACACATTTATATATATATATATATATATGTGTATAACATGGTTAAGTAGTGAATTTTTGTTTAGGAGTGACCTCTTTTGTGATGTATGTATAAGAACGTACATATATATATGTGAGTATTTGCCATTACTTCTTTCTCACTCTGAATTTTTTCTGTCAAGTATTATGTACAGTATAGAGCAAGAGACGATCGTGCTACGGACAATTTATTCCTCGTCGGCAAACTTCTCCCTCACTCACACTTGTTTTCTCTTCGTGTCGCGAGTATTTAGCGACGGATTCGACCCTCTCTCGGTTAATTAATGATTACCGGGAAACGTGTCTGGGCTGGCCTTTAATTTGCAACCTCCTCTCTCACTCACTCTCCTCCTCCCTTTTCGTCATTTCATGCTTTCATTTTTTACCCATTTGTATATTTTTTCTCCTCCCTTTCCTTATTTCAATTTACTTAATTTTTTTTTTTTTTTTTTTTTTCGTTTCGTTCCAAATTTTATTACCTTGTTTAATTGTTCCAAAAAATAAAAATGAGAGAATTTTTTTTTATCTTGTGCTCCATATATTCGCCAGGGAATTGTGTATAAATGAAATCGAGATTGGTGCGGCAGTCATTAGATAAGCAAGAGGACTAAAAAAAACACCTACAAATGGAATGAAATGAAGAAAAAATAAACAAAAAACAAAATGAAAGAGACATAATAATAATTAATAGGGAGTGGCGAAATTATAAGAATTTCGGTGGGGCACGTGAGATATCCTCAGCGATTATGGGCGCCATTGCCAGTGATAAAACAGAGCGATTCACTGTATTACCATCACGCTACAGTTGCAATTACACGTGATGCAGAAAGGGTGAAAGACGAAAAAGAATTGAGGGAGAGAGATAGTGAGATTAAGAAAGAGTGGTGTATTATAATAAAGCTCGTTTTGTGTGTGCGCACTCACCAACAGAGAAAAAAAAGGCAACAAAGTCGAGTTTGAGTTGATATAAAGTAAACGCGTGAGAGGGTGAGAGGGAGAGGGAGAGGCAGTGCGAGAGAGAGAGCGGAGCAAGACTTGACGAATGCGTTCCGCGTCGAGGCGCGTCGGTTGAGAAGAGTATCTCTCAGCCAATTAGCGATGGCCGATAATTAATCCTCAAGCTACTGGCGCACGCGCTCTTGAAATATATAACCCTCTTTAAAAGAAACGAAAAAAAAAGAGATAAAAAAAAAATCATCCAACAACAAACACTGAGAGATACTTTTTTTTTTCCTCTTCCCTCGTCTTTCCAGATATACATCCAGACAAATATTTATAATTCTCATTACAGTTAATGTAAAAAAAGAAAAAATTCTAATTATCAAATTAATCAACCACATTTTTTGTTCATGAATCGACGGAAAAAATAAAAAAAAAATTTCACAAATGAATGAATAAATTTCGTGTTTAGAGTAGATTGAGGGAGAGAAAAAAAAATAAAATAATAATAGAATGTAATGGATATATGTATTGGACTACGCCCAGGGGTAGTTCATGCATTATGCCCTTCATGTATACACATAATACAAAGTTGAAACTGTATTCTCGCGCGCGCGCTTTCTTTCTGCTTTTAATATTCAATACTGAAGAAGAGAAAAAAGAGAAAAGGAAATTCCCGTGGTGTCATTACCCCGCATCAGTTATATCCAACAAAATTGTCGTGTCGGTCTATTTGCAAAGCCTCCAAACTACCTATTACATATATAACTACATATATGTATCCATGAGTATAAAGATTGTGTAACAAAAAGAAAAAAAAACTATAAACTGGGTGGATACTCGAGAGTTTGTCGTACATTGGTTCTGTAACGAAATATCGGGTTGCTATTGTGAACCAAGGGGGCATACACATACACACGCACGTACACCAACACGCATATATATAAATATATATATATGCATGTGTACACATGAAGAACCTTTTAGTTGCATTATTGTTGCTTTAAAGCTGATGGGAACCTAATTCTTGCCGCCAATGTTTCTCTCACCCTCGTCCTCTCTTTCCCTCTCTACCTAGTTTCATTTTCCCTTTTCTATCTTGCTTCTGTTCGATATCTGTACTACACATGATGATGCATTCAAGGTGATATTGAGAGGATACGGGGATTTCCTTTGAATACAAACTCTAGACATGAAAGTATCTATAAATTGATGGGTGACTGAAAAATAATCGCAACTGCATTTTTTTTATATTTTTCCTTTTCTATTCTAGATATATTAATCTTGTATATTTGTTCGTTTCTTTATTTCATTATTTTTTCGAATGTTTTTTTTATTCGTTCTTTATTTCTGTTTCTATATGGTGGTTTGGATACATTCTCGAGGATATTGTTGAGTTCACTTCCGGCACTTCCTGTGTCACACGCCGTTGAACACGTCCGTTCACCCTCGTTCACTTTTGTTTCTATATCGTCAGCGAATTTATTGAATGTCACCCCATACTTCAATTGTTGATACAACACAAGGAAATATCCATTGACAAAATAATTTAACTACCCTCTTGTGTATGAATATAAAAGTAACAAACTACTTCAATGTTGATCAATTTGTACATAACATATTGGAACAGTGATTTTTATGTATACCTTTTTATTTTTCATCACGTAGTGATAAGAAAGTATTGGTTTCGTCCGATTTGAAAGCGCCAAAATAACGCATGTACCCGCATTTTTCAACAATAATAACTGGAATAACGAATCAAAAAACTTGATATTGATGTTCAATGAATTGCCTCCTTGAATAATATAAAAAAAAATTCATGTTTTTGAAGGTGACGTACATGAAAGACGTGTTTTTCAGCGGGCGTATGGACGAATATTTTATTTATATAGTGGCAATATCTTGAAAACGGCTGGACCGAACAAATGAAAAATTTATAGGGAGTTAATTGTTATCGAGCCAACAATAAATTGTTATGTTAAATTTTGTTTCGACTTTCCGTTCGCCGTAAAATAACAATTATATGCGTTTTCGAACGAAATACGTATATTTTATAGAATTTATGTGACGAAAAACATAGAAGCCACGTGATCTCAGGAGTGGCTGGTCCCAAAAGATCTGAAAATTTGTACATAGCATTTGGGTACCGGGGGGGTTATAAATGGTGACATCATAATTCGATATGACTTTCGGTTTTACCGGAGATAACAAATATGTGTTTTCTATTGAGGTAACACATGTAATAAAAATAGAAGCCACGTGATCTCAGGAGTGGCTTGATGAAAAAGTCTGAAATTTTGAACATAGCATAAGAATGTTCGGGGGATCATAACTTGCTATGGCTCATTTCGATCGGACGTATATATCGTGAGAAAATGACGTTCATATCTATTGTGGGAAAATTACATATAAAAGTACATACATTCCATTCTGATGACGCGTAACGCGTCACCGATCTCAACAAACCTTGCTAGAGTTTTGTACTTCCGAGAATCCCTTTTCATGGATGCAAATACCAAAACTGGCACATGATCGTTTAATTAACCCAATAATTTAATTCAAACACTCGTTTATTTGGATCGCAAATTTTTATAAATTAACAAATTCATATTATGGTATTATTATTGAAATGGTTGATACCATTAAACAACAATAGTGATGAAAAGTACCGGGCAAGTCTACTTGCCTAAATTTTTTTCTTTTTTTTTTTATGTTTCGAGCTTTTAATATATTTACATAGATTCGAATGATATTTACTTACATTGTGTAATTTGTAATAGAGACCGCACGCATTGCATACAGGTTCGCCCGCTTGATTTCTTCGCCACAGAGTGGTAGTTGCAGTTTTGCAATTTGCACAACTCGTTCCAGCTCTTCTCGCAGCACTTTGCAATGACTGTAATGAAAAAAATTAAATACTAATATATAAATGAATAATAATAATTTCTACATAAAATCAATAAAATTTTTTGTATTACACAATAAACAATACACACATTCATGATATTTGTTGTTCCACTTGTTTTTTTTTTTAATTAATCAGGTCTTGCGCCTGAATTCATCTTAAACAATTGCCCAACAATTTCATCCAAAAAAAAAAAAAAAGGAAATAACTAAGATCAACTAAAATGGTAACAATTAACATAAAAAAAATTTCAGTAGTTCAGCGACACTGAAAAAAGAAAAAAAGAATAATAAAAATATACTACTTTGTCCTTCATGACGTCGTTGATCTGTGACCGCGCACATACGCGCGCATTCCACAAATATTTCACGATGAAAAAAACGATGAAAAAAAAGGAAGAAAAAAGAAGTACCAATAAAAAAAAACTCCGAAAGGAAAAAAAAAAAAGTGAAATAAGATGGATTATATCGATAGGGATTGGTAAGACTTGCCAAGTCAAAGTGACGTGTATCCAAAGGGACTCTCCTCTTTTGCGCTCGTCTTCTGTCGGTGCCTCGCAGTCTCACTACTCTTAATCCTTCCACAACCAAACTGGATGGACGGAAAGAACAAACAGAATGCAAAGAAAAGAAAAAAAAAAAGAACGAAACGAAGACGAAGGACAGACACACACGGGCGTGCGCGCTCGTTCGTTGGTTTCCCAAATGCCTCGCGGGATTTTTACAGAAAGAGAAAAAAAACGAGACAGCGACACAGAGAAAAGAGGAGAAAAAGATAGGGGAGAAAAAAAAAGGAATCATTCTGACACCTGTGCCACCAATCGCGCGGGGCCCAGAGTGCCAAACACTTAACTAAAAAGGTCTATTATATCCCTCTTCAAACCATAACTATATAGCTTATTTACCGTTTCTCTTTTACACACTCATACACACACACACACACACACACACACACACTTACATTACATATAAATTTAATATATGGAGTATTTTTTTAAAAGTAAGGGAGCAAAGGACCACGCGCCTGAATACCTGAGCCACTTTTCCACTTATACCAAACATTAAAGGAGAAAGCGAATGAATAAATATGAAAGAAAGACGAAGAGAGTGGATGAGAGGGCGCCCCTTGGACCACTTAACCCTCATGATGACATGCTACATTTGTATATAACGATCTCAACACACATTCCAATGCCGATTTGAGTGACTGTATATATATCGATCGTATGTGTACAAGGAATCGAGGCGAAGACGAATATGATGAAGAAGACGAAGAATGAAGAAGATTGAGAGGAAGCCGCGCACGACTACTCCTCATGCTTGTAAAATGTTCTCTCCCCTATGTGTCACTATGTATTTCTATAAGCGCATATTCTCTCTCTGTATATACCTATATTAGTCTGATGTTCCTTCTATATGTAATGGTATATGTGCGAGAGTCCACTCCTCTCATGTCCCAGATCCCTATTGTCGAGTGAATGCGACCTTCGTTTGAGCTGTCTGTTTGATACACACTACACGTTCACTCAGGAGTTATTGGTATTTTATTGAGTGCCATTGTA
Organism: Galerucella tenella; assembly: GCA_910591685.1. NCBI lineage: Eukaryota > Metazoa > Arthropoda > Insecta > Coleoptera > Chrysomelidae > Galerucella > Galerucella tenella. The sequence continues at coordinate 77,745 of CAJUYH010000064.1, forward strand.
ACGGTTGTGCATCAAAAACATTTTTATTACTTTCAAATGGTTGTTTTCACTTTTTTTCTCTTTATGTTTTTTTTTTTTTTTTTCATAGGAAAATTTTTAAAGAACAGAAGGTTAGAAGCATAATAATGATGAAAATAATAATTTCAGCGATATATTTTAATGTAATTGCCTGGAAATTTGTTGCGATGGAGAAAAATATTTATTGTGAGTGTAGATACAGTGGTAAATATATTTACCGTCGATATTTTATTCGTCCCGTGGGTATATAAAAATAATCCAGAGGATGAAAGCAAAGGGAAATACTATATATATACGATTGGCCACGGTATTGCAATCATTGTCGTGTGTAATCATGCCCTATCACTGGGATCTTATCACACTTGAAGTGTGTGTAAGTGTGTGAGGGATGCAATATGGCGAGAGTTGTTGGTTGAAGGATGGATGGATTGAATAGTTGGATGTAGGATTGAAAGGGGTCTGGAGGACAAACGTCGAAATTTGATAGTATGACACAGAAGTGAAAAACACAGAGGGAGAGAGGGAGAGAGAGAGAGAGAGACCTGGTTACACACAAAAGATAGGACGAAAATGTATATACTTATGTAATACATATATATATATATAAAAAGCAACGATGAGGGTGAACGGGGTGAATAGAAGTTTATATACCACCAAAGCTCAAATCAATACGCGAGTGCTACCTCATCAATATAACCAAGTTTTATCTTGCTCGAGATCTTTGACACCCCGAAAATCATTTAACCCCCCCCCCCCCCCCCCCACTTCGATGCTCCACATTCACCGTGTAATCACTAATGGTTATTAAATACAACGCGTTGCAGCTTCGTTTATTTAATGGTAAAAAATAAACAGCGTATATAAATATAATGAATGAAAAAAATATAAAAAAAAAATGAATTTACTTTTAAATTAATGTTTTAATGGTTGAACGAAATATATTCCATTTTTTCTGCCTCGTTTTTTTTATTTCTTCTTGTTTGTATTTAAACTTGTACAAAGTTGTGGCAGTTTTGTGTTATAAGAGCAGCGATTTATTATGGAGATCGTTTGCTATTTACCAGTGCAAGAGCGAGCAACCGAGCGATCGGGTGCAATCACGAGGGGCCTCCCGGTAATTGCACCCGGTATACACGGTTACCAATATACTTGAATGGTATATATATATATATATATATATATATATATACAATGTATATGTGAATATATATAATAGTGAGCGCACGCGGTGGACACATAGTGAAACCGGTTGTATTGACCACAAGGGCGGCGGCCTCCCAGACATATAATACTCATACATATATATTCTATATACCAAGTATATGACATTTGTGACGCGTTCACGTCCTCTTTTGCTTCTCTCACTTCAATCATTTCATGCCTTTTTTTTTTTCTCTCATTTCTTTTATATTTTATACATATATATTTGATTTATGTCAAATTCAAATCACTTGGCCGTGTCTTTCATTTCTCAGTACGTCAGTTTTAAATATAAATAAAATAAAATACAATTGCAATTTATTATCTAGATATAATAAATTTGCTTTTAAAATAAAAATTATGTATATGAAATTGCGAAAAAAAAAAAAAATAAACAGAAACAATTTTAGTGATTATTAATTATACACAATTTTGTCATTAATGAATTTGACTATCAGCGTTGGATAAAATTTTCGAGACATTTGTACATATATATTTATTTACGTACTTTAACCCACACCATATACAATCCAAGACAAATCATGAAACAACAATTAAAAAGCAGAAATGAATAATAATAAATTTTTTTTTAATGAGTACAGTAATAATGCATGTAAATATATCTATCTACATATATACATACATACATACATATATATATATATGATGTGAAGAATCGATTAATCGATTCGCTGCTGCCAACCTCTTGAGCTAGTGAAGAAAAAATATACTGCGTCCCTGGTTATTAATTGCTTGCAATGACTAGTCGATAATATAACAAAAATAATATTATTTACCTCACCAATGTGTATGTTAGTGTGCGTGTGTGTTTGTGCATAACGAAACTTCAATTCGAATTTTGATTAACAATAAGAAACTGTCAAATTAATCAAAAAAAAACCATCTCATATACATATACATGTATTAAACTAAAAATATTGATTCAAACGAACTTTATCGATACGGAAAAAAAAAATGAATTCAAATGCACGTGTGGAAATAAAATATAAATGCTTGCAATTATATCAATAACCATAAATAAATAAATATATATATATATATATATATAAATAAATATGTGTAGGAGTCTTGATAATTTGCATTGGCAATTAAAAAGCAGCGAGCAGCAATAATTAGTCTGTATATCTTGGATTATTTTTAAACGTATATTTGCATAGGGAGACGCGAGAAAAACGAAAAGAGGAAAAAAGAAAAAAAATATCAAAAGCAAATAAATAAATATATATCCAAGTATGTTTTTTTTTTTTAAATTTACTCTTGGTCTCTTCCCCTCTTTCTCTCTTGTGCTTCAGCTTCAAGTGAGTTTATATATAATATGTACGCGTCGAGTTAAACGAGCGCTTATACGCGAGCGAGGCCGTAGTGCGCGCGCGCCAGTTGAAAGATAACTATCTCGCTATATCCTTGACTAAATCGTGACTAGAAGCCCTCTCTGGCCAATGTGTGTCCACACAGGCATGTGTACATATATAATATATATAATATATATAAATATAATATAAACATATATAAATAAACAGTATTCTTTATTTGAGAAAATAAAATTTTTTCGTTCAAATTGAGAGAAAAAAAAAAATATCAATAAAATATTATTTAAAAAACAATAAACTGCAATTTAATTCAACTGTCTTTAACAAAAAATAAAATGTACAATAACATTATTGCAATAATTCGAAAATAAAGTATAACAATTCTATCTCAACTGTTTCTCTTTTTTTTACTTTTGTCAATAATGTCAACAATAAATCTACAATACAAAAACTCACAAATCATTTAAACATTAAATAAACATATTCAATGTCTTACCTACATGTATGAACAAAAGACAATTAATAGCCGGTAAATTAATCTATTATTAATTTACCGTCATACATATATGATGTTAACAATAAAATAAAACTGATTCTACGCACACGCATACATATATATATATATATATATATATTTATAGAGTTGTGTGTTGGTAACTGTGCACGACTGTGACAAGCAGTGGTACCACATTCCTAACACTAGCTTGGTTGGGCCGCCCGCTCGGTGCACACGGCAGCCCAGCCACGATCATTTCTATCTCTTTTTTTTTTTCTTCCTTCTTATTCGCTTTATCCCGCGCGCAGAGGGATTTGATGTAGCGAGGGATAAGAACCCTGACCGAGCACATTCAAAAGTCAAAGTAAAATCGTCTTTCGACATCACCAAAACCTTTTTTTTTTCTTTTTTTACAACATATACTTACGTGTATAGATATATATGTGTACATGAGTTTGTATAACTGACTCCCTGAATTTATCTGACAGTCAATTGTGAGTAGGTACTTGAAATTCTTTTTATTTTTCAGTGATTGAATTTTATATATATATATATATATATATATATATATATCCTCCTGGTGTTACCAACATGGCCAATCTATATGATAAATAGCCCAGTTATATTATTTATATATATGTATATGTGTTCTGTAACGACGTTGACTGAATCATCTGTCGAATTCGTGTCACTAAACCGTTAAGAAGTCGTGACTCAACAATGTATTTGTGAGTACTTTTATTTTTTATTTTTTTTTTATTTGCCTTTATTATTATTCATCACTACTATACCTATACACGACACGATTATTATTTTTACAAGTGAATATAAGTGACACCGCGTACATGTATATTACGTATGTTGAGTGTAATGAGAGTTGAAAGAAATAAATAAATAAATAAATGTTTATAATGACGTCAGTGAATTTTGATGGAGACAAAGAGAAGAAAAAAAAATGAATAATGAAATAAAGTGAAAAATAAATGGATAAAATAAAATATTTAATGAGAGAGTCAGTAAATCATGAAAGTGTATACTTGTTTCTGTGTATGTGTGTATAGTTGTTGCATCGTCTGTGTGTATATATAATAAATAAATACATATATATGTCTGTATATATACACGTTCGCAATTATTTTCATGGGAATTATAAGGAAGTACGTTGTTACTTGAACATGACTGTATACTCTAACGGTTTATATTATATAAACAACATCAATATAATGCTCAATAAAATTTTTACAATTTTTTTTTTTAATGTTCCTTCATTCTATTCACTGTAGCAAAGAAAATGAAAAAAGCGTTTAAAAAAAAAATTAATTGAAGTAGCTTTTCACTTGTACTTTGTTTCCCCTTCCACTGAGGACAAGGTAAGGGAATATATATATATATATATATAAATACATATATGTATATATGTAAAGGAACTCTTGCGTGGGCAGTGAATTATGAGATGCACCCCCCGGGCGTTTTGCAAAAGAAATAAGTGGATTGTGAATCGCTTTCGCTCCTCGTTTTCAATAGAATATAAATAAAATAGATTTCAAGCGCGAGAGCTACCGAAATTTTTATCGCACATTGACACCATGAAAATTAATTGATAAATGTATAAATATTTAAATACAATAAAATGAAATGAGAAAAAAAAAACATAAAGAAAGGAAAAAGAACAAAATTAATACGACTATTATATCGTATCAGTCCTCACAATCAGCAATCCAGCACTAATATCAACACGTCTATACCTAAACTGTTGTCGTCAATAGAAGAAAAAGGAAAAAAAAAAAATATAGAAAATACAAAACAATCAGCTTTTTTTCCTCACTTTGCAATTGATAATAACAGTATTGAGAATTGATTGAGGGATATTGAGAGGATTAATGGACGCTATAGTGACATAAAATAGTATACCTGATGTATTATATAGCTGTAATGGTAATTTCAGAGTCTCGATATGCGATTTTCACGATTTATTATCGCTTTAATCGTGATCAGGGAAACACACCAGCACATATATACACACATATATCTACTGCAATCTATTCGCGAGGACTCGAGACGACGTGACGCACCTATTGCACACACGTGTGCATATAGGTATAATACATACATATATACTTTGGTATAGATGATAAATAGATATGCAATTTTATTTTACCCCGAAGTATTGTTATTTCGCGTGTGCATATTTTTGTTTCTACGTCTATATTTATATGCACATAAGAATTTATTATTATTCATTATTTTTTCTGTATTCTTTTTTTTTCCACGTTCCCTGTCATGTGGCACCATGCAAGCAAATATTAATCGATAATTCAAGGCGTTACTATAGATGAAAGGTATGATAAAAAAAAAAAAGTTTACAATAAATCTCCGCATTTATTCTTTCAGCATACGGGACCGTAAACTGTAACTTTATATATTTTTGTTTTTGTTTCACTTTCATTATTTTATTTTCACTATTTATTCTTGCTGTTACTATTTATTTTACTATATTTTTCGTGACGTAGTTAGACTTAACTTTCGAGAAACACTTGTAATCAAGGACACAATGAAATACAATAACATAATAGTGTTGAAATGAAATAGAGGAGTAGCGGAATTTGAATATAGAAACCATGTCGGATTTTTTTTATTCTTATATATACACAAACAAATAAATAAATATATATATAGATTTGTCCAAATGGGAATTACAATGTATTGAGATTGGCTCGGGTGTCTCGAAACGAGTGACTGTACAAATGTAACGACACGATTATAAAGTGAAATGATCACAGCCGCAGATCACAGTGCTTGCGTGTGCTATATGTTTACAAAATCTCTCTGTAACACTGTTGCTTGTATAATATACATAGTGACTTTTATTTGCCTCATGGGATATTTGAACGACCGAAAATAAAAAATAAAGAAAGAAAGAAAAAAAAAACGAAATGAATAATAAAAAATAACAATCCTTCTGTACAGAATTACCTACTTCCATTTACCCATCAAATAATATAATCTCTCGCCATGATTTTATAACTGTACTAAATAACAAAATAAAATAAATATCACTCTTCAACCTTTCATATATATATATATACACTCAAATGTGTAATTATGTACTAAATACTGCAACTATTTTAGCTACCATGAATAATTGCATTCGTAATGCGCAATATTATCGATTTAATAAATATAACCTATGAATGCATCAGTGAGAGAAATTCATATACATACTTTATGGTATGTATAATATTTATTTTATTACATCTGTTATTATCTCTCACTCATAGACATTATTATTATTATTATTATTATTATTTATTCATTTTTTTTTCACGTGCTAACGATTGTGGGTGGCAACATATTTCTATAAATAACATAACCATATATATATATATTTATTCACATATACATAAATATATTTATATTTTTTTTTTCAGATGAATGAATATATATACGCTCTTGTTTTTTTACTCAGTGCGAAATTACTAATACACCGACAATACTCACTGAGATATAAATATTATTGTGCAATATGAATATATATATATATATATGGGAATTAATCGAATATAATTGAGCTCATTGGGAAGGCATTAAATTAAACGCGTACATGTCAAGTGATGCGTTCTTATGGATAATTGTTATTTTGTAATCACCGATCAGTAATTTTTTCTCGGTGTTAAATTGCATTTGACACATAATCACTTGCACTTAAGTTATAAAAAATTTTTTCATGCATACAAGTGTTTGTAATAATAAATTTATTGATTTCTATATATTAATATCGATAAAATAGAAATATAGTCGTGGTGAATTTTAAAATGTACAAGCGTCACAATAAATGTTTGAATATTGAGACGCAAATTTGCTCCAGTGAACTTTCAGTCACGGCCACACCCAACACATAAGCCTCAGATCTATATGAAGGCTATTATATATACTTGTACATGTATATATACAGTATATCTATTACGCACCCACCCACACCTCGTCTATAAGGACACCTTAACACCTCGACTAGAACTATGCAATAAATTAATATACACCATATAAATATTTTTATCGAATTATATTTTCAATTGTAAATCATACAATCGTGCAAAAACATACCTTCATTATAAATATACACAAAAAATATTGATAACAATATTAGATACAATTTGTTTAAAATATATTTCTATGAATAATAATACTGTATCATTATTTATTTATTTTTTTTATATTTTTTCCTAGATCAACAATGCATATATTGCATCTATGTATCTACGTGGATATATTGTAGAAAAATTTTTGTTGTGCAATCGGTTACGTATATTTTTAAACGTGTTGATCAACAAAAGGCATGCTTATGAGTAGAGAGACAATGAACACTTTTCCATACACATTTATAAATACACTGAGATATGAAAAAAAAAAAAATAATAATAATAATAACAATAAATAAATTTAATTGAAATGGTATTTTGCAATTTTTCAAAGATAATGAAGAATAATTATTGAGAATTAGTCATTACAGAGACGTTGCACAAATTCAGAAGTAAGTATATCATGTCTATATACATATCTATACTGTATTTACGCTTATATACATGACGGAAAATGGCACGTACTAAAATAGCATGTACAGTTATATTGAGTATGTGTATTTATTTGAGTTTATATACCAAGTTGTGAGCGCGGTGCGACTAATGGCAATAGCTCACCTGGCGATATAATGTAATTCATGTTAATGTTAGCTATAACTTGAGAGCGTATAAATTATCATTTGACCGTGGCTAGTTGGTTGGCAATACATACATAAAAATATATATGCGCACGTCTGTGTGTGTATGCAAACTAGAAGCGAGCAATGTAAAATAGAAACAAAAAGAGATGAGAGCTAAGAGAAAATAGAATGTAAAATAAAAATAATAAAATAATTCAGAGCAAGTGACAGAGTGTTGCAATAAAAATCCATTGACAGAGTCGTCTCGCGTGGCTATCTCACATATATAAACAATTTCTCGTATATAAATGCGTATTACAATCCATCAATTTCACACAGTGACCACCAATTACGATAAACAAAAATACACGGGAAAACGAACAAAGAAAAAAAAACTGTATTATAAATGCGTATTTACAATATTTTTTTTCTCATCCATCTATAATAATAATAATAATAATAATAATAATATATAATAATATATAATTATATTTTAATACACTATTATATCATGTATTTATTTATGGTATCATTATATTGTCAACGGCGTGGTCCTTTCTCCATTTTCTTCCTGATAAACATATATATATATATATATATAAAATATGAGGAGACTGCGATAGGAAAAAAGGGAATGTGCGAACTGAAACACCAAAGATGAAAACAAATTGTTTCTCTCCTCTTATCTTTTTTTTTTTCATTTTTCCCTCTTTTCTCATTCGATGAGAAGACCACCCTGCCTTCTAATATTCACGCTCGGCTGTTTTGAGATTTATGCCGTTCCACTGAGGCGCCTCGTTTGAATCTTAATCGAGCCGCGTGGCTACTACCTATATATACAAACACTCATAACTGCGAATCAACAGCCAATGCATTACTTTTAACATTCTCACAGTTTTTTTCAGAGGGAAATTGTCATATTCCCTTTTATATACGACTGAGTATATTCATGTATATATATATATATATATATATATGATATATATTTTAATATAAAGATTACACACATATCAATTCTATATATATATATATATATATATATATATATATATAGAAGATTGTTACATTATTGTATTTTATTTATCACTATATAAATTTATATGTATATGTATAAGTATGTATGAATATTTTATGAGGTCAAATACTCGTTAGAGAACTCGTGACTAATTAGCGATAAATTAATTTTTATAAAATCACCATTGTAAAATTATATACTTGAAATAATAAAATATTTATAATTGACATTGATACATACATCTCTATGCGTGTAATATTAATAGAAAAAATTGCATTATAATATGGAACATCCTGCGTATATTTATAAATATAATCACCGAGGTATTTCATAATTGAAGAAAAATGAAAAAAAAAAAAAAAAACAATAAGAACGACGGGAAAAATGGTTATTTATTGATTCATATATTCTTTTTTCTTTTCGGTTAGTCTTGTGATAAGGAAATATAAAAATTTATGAAAGTATAATTTATTGGATTGCTAGACAGATGATAATATGCTTTGTGCATGATAATAAAACTAGTGCAGCGAATTTATATACACATACACATAATGGAGGCGTTTTTATACTTAGGTCAAGACTAATCGGTGCCCGGTTTGTATATATATTACGCGTGGGTGTAAATGACACGCGAAATTGCACCTTTGGTTCAGTAACCACGAATGTGACAATGACGTGGTGGTAGCAATGGAAAATGAAACATAAAGCGAAAAATAAAATAAATAATGCAACAATATAAGTAATAGTTGTAAATTACAATTCCACAATAAAATCATTAAAAATAACATTTTTTAACACGTACACATCAACACTGAAACGACAAAACAAAAAAATAAATCAACCACAATTTCATTGATTTCATAATAATTCAATTACTGGCCACTCTTTTCTATTACAATATCTCAATGCATTTCAATCGAATTTATCCCTCTCATATTTCGTATCTGAATAAATGTTTCAAAAATTAATTTAAATTTTATACAATTCGTGTATATATTGTAGCAGTAGTTATTATCATACATCATATACGTCTATTTTCATTCATAAATATTGCATAGATATTTATATTATTCAATGATAAAAAATTTATTCAAATAAATTATTTGTGAATTTAATTATTTTATTTTAATGGTGGAGCAATCGCGTTTGCATTGTCATGATGGATATGCGAGGGCACACACAAATGTATATATATATACAGACACATTGTGAAGAGAGATGAGAGAGTGACCATATGGATGAAACAAACTGTACCATATATAATATACACATGCATACGTGTATACATATTTTGTCATGCGCAAGAAGACGAAATGGCATTGGCAGACTTGAGCGTCTGCGCGAGCATATTGACTTTGCTTTCATTCCCCTACTCGTCAACCAACGATGGAAGAAGAGAACAAAAGCAATCCATATATATATATATATATGTATATGTGTGTGTATGTCTGTAAATTGTAGAGGACGACCAAGGACACGAAGAAAACAAAGTCATATTATTACACAAAGAGAAGTAAAACAAAGCCAAATAAAAACAAGAAGAATGAGGCATGAAAAAAGCAGACGTGGACAGAAATGATTATATACATAGTTGCCCATAAAGGAAGATAGGGAAAACATAATATATATATATATATATAGTCTCCAAGGGAAGAAGTGAAAAGACACAAGTTAGGAATAAGTTAAACCAAAAAAAAAAAGAAAATATAAATATACTCTATTATACAAGTAAAGGCAAAATAGTGTTGGTTTCTTGCAATGAATTTTCACGCCACTTCAATTCATATTAATCCTCATTCATTTCCTTCAATCACATTTATTATTATTATTATATTTTTTTACCATACACATATTTCACTATCTCTTTGTTTCCAACGCAAAACTATTGAACGTGTGATGTCAACCGTCTCCTATCACAATATATATAAATAAAAAAAGCCACCCTCACTATAAAAAATATCTCAACGATCTTTACTCCTCGTCATTGTATAAAATGTAGAGTAAAAAAATAAATAAAAACTTGTAATATTAAATTCCTTTTTTGTTTATATATATTTTATATAACTATTGGTGGTGCGATTTTATACGCAAATGCGGGCAGTAAAAATAAAACTACCCTTCTCTGGGTATTAAATAAGTAACGGGCCACACGGATTGGTCCTCGTGTGATTGTTTGGGAGGGTGTTGTTTCACCCAAGTCAATGGGGGGATACGATGGCGAGATAGATCGCAGCCAATGATAGCAAAGCGCAGCTGGCTCCCTCCCTGTGAGCGCGTCGCACACCCGTCGCTTGTAAAACCTTCTGCGCGCATTCTCTGCCATCTTCTTCTACATATATTTCTCTCTCATTCCCTTTTGCTCTCTCTCTCTCTCTCTCTCTCTCCCCCATTCGCATTTCTTCCCAAGGGGAAAAGACCAACCCCTGATGTCCTAGCGCGCGCACAAACATCCCCCCACTGGAACATTATCCAGAACTCACACGCAGTAAAAGGGGTCAAAGAACCTCGCAAGTGAGATAGAGCGAGAGGGTGGAACACTTCTACATGGAAAACAAACAAGAATAGAAAGAAGAAAAAAAATGCAATTGAGGCAGAGAGGATTATCATTATTATATTTGGATGATGGCTACCGTATACACGCTGAATATATATTGTCCTTCAATTCATGCAAAGAAGATTTAAGTGGACAATAATAATTTTAGTCGTTGGAAATGGATGAATATTATAAAGGGTTGGAATATATTATATACATGTGGGTATAAAACAGAGATAAAGTGGAGCCCCTATTATATAGACCACCTGACAAAAATTGTGAAGCGGACGATTATGACACCAAAAAAAAAAAAAAAAAAAAAAAAAAAAAAA
>CAJUYH010000065.1:0-45158 GCA_910591685.1 Galerucella tenella
AAAAAAAAAAAAAAAAAAAAAAGTGAGGACGGTTGTTAGGATATTGCAATAGGTATATTGTCAATGACACTGCGGTGAAGTTGTGAGAAATATATAAGATGTTTTCTATAGTGATGCAGCCATTTATTATCTAGAAAAGGCCAATCGCTATTTCAATTATACATTTTTTGTTTATTTCCACATTGAAAATGTATTATTATTTTTTTTCTTTATATGGTTTAGTATGAAATTGCGATTGATTAATAATCTTCTTTTAAACTTTACAATAATTCTTTAATGAAATTGTTGTATTATATCGATGACATTTTTATGTTATGGTTTGGTGAATGAATTGAAATGAGAAATAGTTTGATTCAACATATTGAAAATAGAATAGAGAAGAATAATATAATTAGTTCATTTAACGAAAGATAAAAAAAATTTCATGAAATGCTGAAAAATTGTTTTAAATATTTTTATCATATAATTTGTATATAAACAATTACCAACAATATAATTCGAATTTACAAGTTATGAGTCAACTGAGCTGCCAATAAAACTGTAAATAAATTGATATGTTGCAATGATACTATTTATATTTAGTCCATAGATAATAATAATAATTATTTATCATTTCATTAATCATAATTATATATCAATATGTAAAATTAAACTGAATCGCTACAACAATTTTTCGTCACTCAATTGAAAATTTGAAGGAATAAATAAATAAGAATAACAATATTTTTATCCAATTATTCAAAGCAAAAATATAAAATTTAGTATTCACTATTGTTACATTGTCAGTTTGAATAAAGAATGGCTAAGTTTATATGCAATATCCTATAAACATAAATATACGTATACTGGTTGATGGGAAACGTAATGTTATAGAGGTGAAGGAAGAGACAGGACGAGGACGCGATCTCTATCATGAACGCGCGCGAGCCCAGACTGCATTGCGCAAAATTGCAGGGCAACCGAGCAAAGAAATCGCTTCACCGTCTCATTTGCTGTTTATACCCCTGAAGAAATTGTTTCCATCTCTCTTTCTCACTTGCTTCACTCTAGATTACTGTCCAAATGTACAAGAGAGAAAAGCATACATTTATATCTCTATATATGTATAGATACATACATATGTACATAGGAAAAGCGAAGATGAAAGAGTAATACACACCTCTTGCTTTGCTTTTTTTTCTTCTTTTTTTTTTTTTTTACAATCGCTCGTTCCACATTCTTCGGAATCCAGACGTTTATATACAAACATCAGTGTATACATACATATACACACATTTCTAATATAACTGTATATTTAATTGTTGTTTATAAACTCGTAATATATATATATACGAGTTTATATGTATACATTTATTTATTTTACTTTTTAAATGCAACAACACGATAAACGTGATTCTTTTATTCTTCTCAATTCACATCAACTTCAGAAAGGTACAATAACTTGAGAGCGCGTGTGAGTGTGTTTGCGTTTGCAAATATTTGTTGATGTTGAAACAGAGATGAAAAAAAAAAAATAAGAGGGGGGGGGAATTATAATTAAATTTTCCATCACGCAATCGAATTGTTTGGCTGTGAGTTTAATGGAAAGCGGTATGTATATGTCTATGTATATGTATATACTGCATTATAAAAGAGACACCGCAGACACAGTGGCCTATAGACAAGTAGGTCGCGGCGCAATTCTCTCTGCATGCCTCTTGTGCATGGCAGTGCGCATGTGCTCGCAATCTCTCTCCTGGAGCTGATTGTATATGTGTACATAAACTTATGTATATATCTCATACAATGAAAGACCAAAGAGGAGATACAAAGTAAGATAGAAGGAGAGAGAGAGAGAGAGAGAGAGAGAGAGAGAGAGAGAGAGATTATTACATAAACAGTACAGTCTCTTTTTATTTAATATATCATTTGATGACATGTGTCACGTGTGTTTGACGTGTGAGAAATTCGATGCTAAAAAATTTCGCCTAACAAAAGTATCAAAAAAAAAAAAAAAAAAAAAAAAAAAAAAAAATTAACCAAAAAAAGAAAATATATATTTGTTCAAAAAAAAAAAAAAATAATACTAAGTGTATGACGCCATGGCGCCATAAATTGCATTTAACTGTGTGTCGAAAGTTACGGTGAATTATTGCGTCGCAATATCTAGACGGGGAAGCCCAAGTCTATCTGGCCTACTTCCATCTTTTTACTCGCGTGCACACGATATTCGCGTTTCAATGCAGTCTCTATATATATATATATATGTATATGTGTGCATACATTGACAAACGATGCAGCCAAGGTGCATCGCAAGAATACACATCTCACACACACAAACAAACTATATATACTTTGCTTGTAATTTTTATTTTTACCATTTCTACTGAAAATAAACATCACGTGTCTTTATCTTATTCTTTTTCTTTTTCATTATTTTATTTTTCATTCTTTCATATATATATCTATGTTTTCACTATCGCTGGCTTAAAAGTTTTTGCGCAGGAAACATCAATCGCCGAAGACACTGTATACGACGCAAAACTCGGTTACATATTTATATGAATATACATATATATATATATATATATATATATATATGTGAAGTATATAACAAGAGAGATTGATATATAAACACAGTGAGATTGAGAGAATAAAACACCAAGCAGTGCAAAAGCAAAAGAGATTTCGTAACGTGGCGCAACCTCGACGAGGCCGAGGGAGCACCAGAGACAGAGAGAGATAGAGCGAGGGATAGAGAGGTCAAGCTACGTTTTGTTTCCTTCCGCTCAACGTTGTTTCTAGGCCGACAATTATATGACTGTATGGTCGTCGTAATAAACCAAGCCGGATCCATGCTTTCGCAAATTCACGCAATTATTCTCCATCACTGTTATACATACATAAATATATTATAAATATATAATATTTATATAACAAATTTTTATTTTTTTCTATATTTATTTATAGATATTTAATATTTTTTGTGCATTTTATTTTTACAATTATCGTGAGTTCATCCCTGTCAATTTCACAATTTCACGTAATCCAACTATACATTGAATAAATATATAAATATATATATATATCTGTGTGTGTTAGTTGTTGAGAGAGATATCGTGTAAATGGATGTATATAGGAACATACAGATTTACTTGAAAATTGGACAATTTTATATTTTATTGCGGGGTGAATTAGCCATTGGCACATGCAATTTTTAACGAGGCAGTTTCAATAATTTCAATCTATTTACTTTGCCATAGAGCCAATAGACTGAACTATACTTTTGCGCAATATATAAACATTATATCAGATCAATTTCCAAGATATTTCCATCAGCCAATACGATATTGTAATATTTATATATCATTTATTATTATTATTTTTTGCTTTCAATCATATTATCAGTATATAAACTTTTATTATTCCCAATATAATCCGTATACGGTATGTGATAAATCATTGAGTAATTGAACGCACTTTATATTATATATATTTATACATAAATAGACTGGAGTGTGGAATCCATCTATGGAGCAGTGGTTTAATGGTGTCGTTTCACATTTCCATGAGCGCACCAACGAACTGAATACGGTCCTCACAACCAACGCATATTCTCAGGCGCCGAATTAGCGGCGTCAGTGTGTATAGTGTCGCACGTCTGTAACGTCAACGAATAGCGCGTTGGTGTTGAAGCGTCACGACAACCGCGTATATATATTTCTGTACGCATTTGTACGTAGTATACAGAGAGACGCATGTTTACGTATACACCCTGAAGTCATTTGGTAGCGTCGCTCGGTTAAGCGACGATAAACGGGTTTATAGCGTTTCGCAGAATCTCAAATTTCGCATCTTCTATACATACACACAGTGCGTATAATATACAATTATATATATGTAATATAAATACTGACGGTCCGGAGAAACATCATTGTAGGTGGGCAAGTGTATGTGAAATGACAAATTGTATTGTTGCAACTTGTTCACAATATTAAGTTGTTATGGTTAAAGAAATTAAATTAATTTGAAGATGCTATTTATATTTTCTGCTGTATTTTTTTGCATTTAATAAAATAAATAATATAATTTTTGAATATTGTCTTTTTAATATATAATTTTGATATTTATTACGTTATTGTATTGATGTCTATGGCATTTTAATATGTTACACCTATGTATGTTTATCGAAAGTTCCAATGAGATGAAATATATGAAAAAAGTTGAGCACATTGGATAAATATATCCGATATGCTATTTAATTTGACGATACTATCTTTTATTTAATACTGTGGCTTTGTTTGGTATGACAATTGTAGAGACATAAACCCAACATGAAAGCATCTAAATATTATCATACAGATATATAACTATATATAAATATATGTGTGTACTCATGCATAATATTTAAGTGTATGAATTATAGAATTCCATCTTGCGTGATTATCTTACAATACTTTATGGAATATTTCGAATATTTAATTTTTATTTATCATTATTGTCTGTCAAAGTCTGCTCCAAATTCGAATTTTATACATACACGTATATCAACATATATATATATATATATATATTTATACAATTATCTGATATGTATGTTTAATTTTGATGTTAATAAGATATTCAACATTGTAAATATTTATCGTATTTTTATTTTAAATTGGAATACAACTCATCATAATAATATAAACATATATAATATCTCTGTTTGTATATATGTGATATTTTAGTTACGCATATCCGCTTTCTGATAATTCATCTTATAAACAAACATGAACCATGTCGGTTAACGAACTCATGAACATATTATCAATCAAGTAGTCACTCAAAAATACAAATCAAGTATGTATATTAAAATGAACAAATGTGCGACGCAATATAACGTGTATTATTGCGTATGTATATACATGTACGTAGATATAATAAATCTAATAAAGATATACTTTGAAGTTGTATATGTTACGTACAAATTGGTGTGTTGACAGTGACTCGAATGCGATTTAGCATAACGGCGCCAGCCAGACGGTCCCGCCAGTTCAACAGTCATCATACGGAGGCCGCTTTACTAAGGTTTCCGTGTTATTGGCTAACCATCGGGTTACCGTGTCAGGTCTCGAGACAACGCGATCACCATAATTGCGACCTACCACATGCAACTCTACATTCATCATAAATACATTTAACTATTGGCCTCCTATACATATGTATATATATATATATATATATATATCGCAAAATAATATGTGACATTTTAATGTGACATTTCTCATGAGTTGGAAATTAAATAGAAACAAAGATATAGAGTTTGCTTGTATTTTATATTTTGAAAAGGGTTTTACAATCGGCCCCATGTCTATGGGCCATGAATGTCCGCTAAATAATTAATGACATCAGATAGTAATGGTTGCCCTGTAGTTGTATGGGTTAAGATTTTTCGTACTTCTTTAAATTGTATGTCAATTGTAATTTATGGGAAAATATAAATTTTAATTGATGACTCCTATTCTGTTCTGTAATTCGCAACTCCTTTTGACTTTGTTGAATACTTTTAAATTTAATTGATCATTAAAATATCTCATTTAACAATACAATTTCAATAAAAAATAAAGAATAATAATTGAAAGGGGGGGGGGGGGAGGGGCAGTCAGACAGAAAATAAAAAAATAATATGAAACAATATTGATTTGATAAATAATGAAAAGTGCGTGGGTTTATTTGAATCGAATTAGTTTTTTTGTTCTTTTTTTGCAATGAATTCATTAGGTATACCATAGAGGTGTTGGGCAGCGATTGGCGGCGCAATTTTCAAACTTGTAAATTTATGTAAACTGGAGGAGATCGACTTGATTGTTATTTAAGTACTGAGTGCGCACACTGCAAAAATTATCCAGTGTAAAATAGCTTTAGTGTAAATTTATCGTGGGTATTAATTTTAACTCTATTACAATTGTTAAAATGGCAGTTGTACAGTGTCAACACTCCTGTAACTTGCAACATTTCATAAAATTAACTATGACAGTTATTAAATTAGAAATTACAATGATTTTACTCTCTGTTTACACGATATTTTAACATTGAATTTCACAAAATTCATACTCTACTGTAAATCTTCATAAAAAAAAAAAAAATATTGATAAATAATTAATAAATTTTCCAAGTTAACTTTACTTAATTGCACACTCCAATTGTCTCTATTTACATATTTAACACAATCATATAATTTATCTTATTTAATACGATACTCCTCTCTTGTATATTTCAAAATATTCCAAATCATCATT
Source organism: Galerucella tenella (assembly GCA_910591685.1). Lineage (NCBI taxonomy): Eukaryota > Metazoa > Arthropoda > Insecta > Coleoptera > Chrysomelidae > Galerucella > Galerucella tenella. The sequence continues at coordinate 6,261 of CAJUYH010000065.1, forward strand.
CTTGACATTTCTTTCAATATATTTTATCGCAGATTGAACATCAATATTATGATGATTGACACACGTGTGTATAAATGATTGACTATCGATTTTACAGTCGCCAGTATACATCTTATAGTCCAATGTACAATCACGATAAGTACAGTGCGAAAAAAATTCAATTGGAATTTAATCGATCAGAAATATACGTTGGCAAAATCATTCTCACGAAAATAGAAGTATCCTCCACTGTCAATTATTAATCAAATCAGATTATTCATAATGATTGTATCTTTAACAAACAAGCCATATAGGTAATAGTCAGATCATTCTATGTCCACCAATATATATATATATATATATATATATATATATACATACATATACATACTCAACTGTCAATTGTATGCAAATCTTGTGGTGAGCAATATACACTTACGCTATCACTCTGTGTATATAAATAGACGATTGAAGAGCAATAGAAACCGGATGTACGCTCGTTGACATTTTGACGATTATGTACGGACCAGCGAACGATTATTTGTGGGCGAGTTGACACGAAAAGAGCTCGCACTAAACACAAATCATTATACACATAGTTAAATTAAATTATGCAAAAATTTATCGACTATACATCCTAAAACTATCAGAGCTATTATTTATTTCTTATTTTTTTTTTCAATTGCAAGTACCAATATGTATCCAATATCGATTACATGACCGTACACACACACATGACATTACACAATGTAATAATAATTCGAAACAAAAAATGAATGAATAAAAAAAAATTGGGGGAGAATAGAGAAGAAAGAAAGCGGAAATGAAACCGCACTTTTATAACGGACGTAAATAACAAAATGAAGAAGAAGATTGAAGAGATTTTGATGGTGATGGAGACTGAAGCCGGATGAAAAGCATCAATGCAGGGCTCGACGACGACAAAACCAGACACGTGCAAGGTACCCAACATGCATACACTCACCCACACACACACACACACACATACGTATATATATATATATTTTTCGCTTTCTTGGCGTATCCTTATCGTTATATCCTCAACGTCGTCCATTCCGCCTTGTTGTATCCGGCGTGCTATACCTCCCTAGCACCTTTAACACAAATAATACTCCAACAACGCGCGACGTCTTATCGGTCGTGTGTATGTTCCACTCTTCTATCTCATACACGCTCACACACACACACACACACACATATACATATATATATATTTATATAGCATTCTTTCTCTTACTCTCATTCTCTCCGTGAACTACCCATACAAAGTTTGAAAACCGGCCCTCGGATGGCCCATCGCCGGGCGAAGGATGATAATTAACGGCCAATCATTGGCGTCTTCTAATGGCCCATGGACGGCTGAATATACAAATGATAACCCCGGCCCATTAATGGTAGTTGATCATCGGCCGGTTAATGAGCCCAACAATGGACCACGTATTATTCAAATTATCGACCCATTAATGGCACATGAACGGCAAATCATAACATAACAATAATAATAATAATAATAATAATAATAATAATAATAATAATAATAATATATTGTTATTATTATTTTATTATATAATCATAATATATCGGTATCATTAGTATTATCATTACTATTATTAATATAATAGTAATGATAATACTAATAATATTTTGCGTAAGCCAGAATTTGGATGGTGTATGCTGCCCAATTTTTTTTAATCATAATCATTGGGTGGTGGATATTGGCATGAAAATCCATCACTTTCCCCTGGTGAAAATATTTTCACATCACTCGGTCTCTGAAAAATCTGCCACTGGTGAGACTCGAACCTGGAACCCTGGGACTGTGAGACAGGAGCGCTGCCGACTGTGCCACTAAACACTGAGAAAATTATTTTCAATATGCCAATAGATTGTACACCCTATTAGTTATTGATACATTAATTAAAGAATTTTACTCTCACCCGACAATTAGTTAAAAGAAATGCTTTCTGCATTAAATATTTTTAAAGACAATTAAAGACTTGGAAAAATCTAAGGAAAAAAATAATAATTAAAAATAATAATTTAATGACGTGCAATAAATCTTTGTCGATATTTCCCCATTACTACATTAAATTTATAGTTCAATTGTTCTGTTTCTTTCTCTTTTATCTAATTTTCTTGGTTAATATTTTATCAATCTCTACATGAATACTAGTAAAATTTTTTTTACATTCGAAAAATGCATTCAAATAATTAAAAAAAATATAAATTAAGAAAAAAACTTTTTCTAAAAAAATATTTTATTGATTATAAACGCCAGTAATCAACCATGATTGGGCCATTACTAATGGCCAATGCTTGGCCGAACGCTGGCAGTTGGACATCGGCCGATCTACGGCATTTTTTCCATCGACGGCGACTTTGTATGGGTATCCGCACCCACTTACATTTTCTCCGTATCATTGACTCGAATTAAATGAGACCATAAAGTCTATTGAGGTGTGCATACATGTACAACTTTATATACATATGTTAGTGTATTATTTTATATATATATATATATATATATATATATATATGTGGCTGTCCAACAATACTATCGCCCATGATTTCTGTTCCACCTTTAACTCCTACTTTATATACCCGCAGCAATATTCTACATATATACAGCCCGGAAATGCAACTATTCTTTCCTCACTAACAAAACTCATAAAATATTTATATATATATATATATATATGTGTGTGTGTTGGATGTGTATATATATTTGAGGTGGTTATGTCGGTATTTCGTGGTAGGAAACGCAAGGGGACAGTTTGCGTATGGTTTTATATAGAAGAGTTTCGTTGCAGCCAACATTCCATAATAAAATTTCATTGTCGATGTGAGCTGCATTATTTGATTGACAGTTATTATAAATGTATCCAATAATGTTTATATTATTTTTAATTTTATTTATTGGTATTATTGTTATTATTACAATGTGTTATTTTGCTGAGGTGTTTTGTTGAACACATTTGTATGAAATATTTTACTTTTTATATTCAATGGCATTGGTGCTTTGGAAAGAAATGATGTGATAATTAACATGGGATTTTGTAAATTGTAAATGTTTCAATAATTCGATAAGAAAAAAATATTGAAATTTAGCGAGAGAATTACAAAAATGACATCTTCAAGTTCTCCTTCATATAAATAATTTATTTGTTTTTTTTTTTTTCTCATTTTTTTATTGTCACCGTAGCAGTAAGAGGTACAACAAAATGTACAAATATATTTTGCCCAGTAATTTTCATTTGTGATTATGTTTTTTTTCTTCTGTTTCTATTTCTATTGCGTAAAATGGAATAAAAGTGAAAAAAAAAAAAATTAAAAAAACGTGACATGCAAATATTTTGGCCGTCAATGTAAAACATACACCTCTCCATATATGTATAGATAATTGCGGTACGTATTTATATATTTATGTATAATTGTGTATACCACTTGTAATTTTCCTTGTCGTACCTCATTTTTCATCATGGCATTTAACGAAAAACCAGAATCAGTTTAGAGCAAGCGGATTGTATACGCTCTGTCTGGCGACAGCGGAATTATTTTATAATAGACGGTTGGCAATGACAACATGAATGGCTTAGCGCCGCTTAAATTCACTCGTTCGCTAAATATGCAAAAAGCTATTTGCCCAGCACTTGCAATCACCCATACATATAATATTTAAAATAAATTTTATCTGTAAAAAAATAATATATATATATATATTTACATACACATTTTTTTATCGTGTAAATCAGTATAAATGTCGTAATTAATATAATAATTCAATAAAATCGTCGTTGCAATTTATTAACAAAATAATATTAAGCGTTATTTCAATATATATATACACACATATCTATATATATATATATGTGTGAGTGTGTGTGTATATGTGCATGCATGAAGTGGATGTAGAATGTATATTTAAAACGAACTGGAAATCGAATACTTCCTGCTACGACTGGTCCTCGTTAGCCAGTAGTCTACACATTAATACCATCAACTTCACAACATATATACATTTATATTTGTGTTTATAGTTGCAATATATATTTAGAGAGGAAGAATTCTCGTCGAAGTGTACTTATAAAATGATAATAAGTATCTTTATAGAAGTTTGTATAGAAATTTATTAATATATAATGTCTCGGAGATTTTATGAAAATTTGTTTCAAAATAAAAATGAATAAAACTTCATATTATAATTTAATAATACTGTTAGATGTTTACATATACACACACTTGGTCTATATATCCATCTATCAATAATTAGCAGTGGTTGTTTCATCATGAACAAGTGAATTACATTTTTAATACTGTCATTTTACAATATAGAATAGTAAAAGAGAATAGTAAAAAATGAAATAACAAAAGCGAAACAAAAATAACAACTACACGGCCGTTTACCGTTACGTCTTGAGTCTAGAATTTAACCTCACGGCTTTTGGCTCGAGTAATTCAATCCAGGATACTGGCTAAGATATAACATACACATGTATATATTAAGATACGGACGTACATAAATATCAGTGCGCGAAACACCTAGAAAATAGACACTTTTGCGCGCGCGCACGCGCTCGTGTTATATACAAGTACCGATACAGGCTTGATAGAGAACGATCGATTTATTTTATTGCTTCATGTACCACCGCGGGGCTCTTTCGCTTGACACTCGTGTTTTTATAAAAATAATCGTATATACATAAATATGTATGCATATACGTATGTATGGATGTAATAGCCAACTTGTGTGTAACTGTGTGTCGAGATAATAATATGACACTTGAAACAAATATTATATACTCCCTTTGTATCCTATTTTCTATTTTAATTTCTTTCGTCGTTTGCACTATCTATCACTCTATCTACTACCGGTTGTATCCTATTGTATACAACTTGGATATATCTATATACAAATGACAAAGCGGAACATATCAATGGCCCCAATACAATTCCCATAAACGTGTTAAAATACGACAGGTGAAGTTACGATTTTTTTTTCTTTTTTTTTTTTTTTTCAGATAAATTGCTTTATTGCATACCTCTCATTTTGTTGTGACTTTGTATTCTGCTTTTTTTTTTATTACTTGTATTGTTGTTATTATTATTATTATTATTTATGGGAATTTTTATTTTTTAGATGCAACTGACGGTGCAATCGCGCATAAGTAATTTTTTTTACGTTGCAAAGAGGTTATCAACCTCTATCACGATCCAAACACCGTCCCTCTATCTAAAACATTGCACGCACAGTTGAACTTTTTTTTTTCTTTCTGTATTCAATTCCTATTTATTTTTGTGAGTCTATTGCGCCATCTCGTTTGCCCACATATTTTTTTTTTTTTTTACACTTCTCATTTCTTGTTCTCTCTATCTATCTCTTTTTGACGCCGTAGCTCTTGTCTGATATTTACTCTTTATTCCGGGTGTGGTATGCAAATATGTTAGCACCTGAAACGATGTAGAGCAGTTTACTTTTCGAGGCGGAAACTGCGGGGTGACTATATGACTTATCATATATACACACATATATATGCACTGCGTAGACGAGTGTGTATATGTATATATTGGAATGAAATGAAATGAGGATGCCTCGCAATATGTTGTCTGTGTCCAAATGAATTTTCAACGCTCACCAGTGTGTGCATACGAAGACAATGCACACAACACACTCACTCAAATGTACCAACGCTCTTTTCCCTTTTTTTTATTTAATTTATCTCCTTCTCTCTGGCATTTTTGTTGTGAGTATGCTATACCTATACACTTGTATTTATGAATGCACAAATGAAAATGAAAAATGGGGAAATAAATGTTGTTTTTTTTTTCTTTCTTTTTTTTTTTTTTTTTCGAGCGGTCAACACGAAAGATACGTGAATAGTTGGTGTCTTTATTGATGTACCTGGAGAAATATAAAACTCGTTAGACACATGTATCAGTATTATTTGGACGAAATGATGGTTAAAGACGTTGCACTCTTTTATTTTTTTTTTGTTTTCTTTAGGACTGTGTAGTGTACTCTAAACTCGAGGTGTTTTTTTTTTTTATAGTAGTCGGAGAAAATACTCCTGTAAATTGAAACAGACACGAAAGCGCGACTTGTGCGGCCGCAAATAAAAATAAAAGGGGGATGAATAAAAATTAATTTCAAAGTAGATTGAATTCATTAAACAGTAAAGAGAAATTCTCTCTTCGGTTTAGATATTATGACGATGTTAGTGAAATGATGCCAATTGCAAATCTACTTTTCCACATTTCCACAGGCCCCACCGTCACTTCATTCCAGCTAAATCAAATAAAAAAAAATTCCAATTATTGAATTAATTCAAATTAACATGTGATCAATTAAAATTCACTATTGATTCACAAATATATTTGAGTGCAATTAATCTTTCATTCAATTGTTGTGATGTTAATATTAATTATTGTCCGATACAAAAAAAAAAAAAAAACCGAAAAAAAATAAATAAAAAGAAAATAATAAAAAATGTTAATTTTTTTACAGTCAAATTGGGTATGACCTCATGTTAATATCTCTCTTTGTAGTTTGGTCACGATAATAATTTATATATGTAGATGCATCATAATAAAAATATATGAAATAATAATAATAATGAAATTAAAAAATAAATAAATAAATAAACATTAGTACTAATATAAACATTCCCACGAAACGACATGTAGGGAATTCCCCGGTAAAATAATTATCGCAATCACGCATCGTCAACGTGAATCGAATATTGTTTATTTGATTATAATCTTGGCTCTATCAAATATAACAATATTGCCATCGACATATCGACAACTACAACATATAGACCTTATCTCGCGATATGCGTCGATGACTTCATACAATTTATATATAATCTTTGAAGAAAAAAAAAAAAAAAACGAAGCAAAAAAGAAAGAAATAAAAAAATAAAAAAAACATTTTGTGTAATCATTTAATTGGAATGCAGTAGGTATAAATGCGATATACCGATATGGATTAACGGTTTTCCCAAGAAACTGCTAAAGTAACAAGACCTGAGAGAGTGGTATACGCATACACACACTCTCTGTCTGTACACATATAAACATGTAAACACATGCATATGGCAAGTAGAATTTTTGCGCATACCTTTCAAGGACCCTGGCTGTATATTTACGAATACATTAATAAAAAAAAATAGAATTCTACATGAGTGGTACATAAACCAGTTGAATATACAAAATGAAAATAAATGACTTTTAGAAATTTATCATCTCGAGAAAGGAGTACCAAAAGATCAAACGTATTTATAATATATATATATATATATGTATACTGTAGGACTATCGCCAGTGGGAATCGATGTCAAGGAGAATGAATTACAATTTCAGATCCGGCGACTCTCGAACCTCTAATTAATCAAGTGTTTCCTTTTCTCTCTCTCTCTCTCTCTTTCTCTTTCTGTGTTCACGGGTTTTGCCACGACCGCGATATATAACTCGGTCGCCAGCTCACCTGGACTTTGGAACTGTTTACCACCACGATGAGCATACGAATCCACATTTTATTCTGACGTCAATGAGCACTTCATGCATTTGGCGCGTGCACGAAACACACTACTATCGCGCCATCAAACACACACACACACACACACGCAGGTATATATATATAAATATAAATTCATCATATTTTGATTCAATAATACAATTTTTACAACGACCATTCGTTATTTTTTTTTCTTTCTCCTTCTTTTTATTTCTTGACGCAAACACACCTCATTTAACTTTAAAAAATATTTCTCACAATTACAATGTACATATATATATATATATATATATATATATATATGTATGTATGTATCTACGTATGTGGAAATAATTTTACTTGAAGCAATTAACGATAACGATCGTCGGGACAAGAACAAAAAAAAAACAAACAAACGTGTTATATATGTAGAATTTAGTTAAGCCAACAAACTCTTTAGGTATATATATATATATATATATAGACGTTGCCTCATTTCACACTTGTCCAATTGGTAGAGTCGTTAAAGGAAACGCCTCCACCATATAGTGAATAGCGTAGCGACGCGATGGAAGGTTAAGAATAAAAAAATACACAGAAAAAAAAGGAGAATAATAGAATGAAAGACAGGGGGATTACATGCGCGAGAAAATATGATTGAGAAAGAGTGAGTAAGAGAGAGAGAGACGTATACGGTACTTTTATCGCATCATGCTCACACAGGAGATAGTACCAAAGTGATGGAGAGTAAAAGAGCCGCCACTCACGAACAGTCGACTGCAGGTAGATTCATTCACAAGACCCCCGCGGCTTCCATTCCACTCTCAGCCACCCATCGACTCTTTAACTATCTCTCTTTCTCTTTCTCTCATCCAGATGCTCTCTCTCACACACACACACACACATTCTCTCTCTTTCTCTACATAGGGCACATTCCAGAGTCCCGGGACCACCGAGCGACCGTCAGGTATTCTCTCTTCTTCTTTATTTTTCCACCACTATTTTTCTCACAGCGTAACTTCTCTTTCTTATCCACTTCATTGTGGATACGCGTTCACTATACACATCTCACTCGATCCTATATCACTTGTCGCACCGTTATTTGCTCTCTTGCTCTCTTATATTATGGCTCGGTGGAGCGCCGCGGACCCACACTTTGGCCTCATCTTATTCGTCTGTGAACGACCGAGTTGTAAACCAAACAAAGGAGATGTCGAGTAGAGAGGGAGAGAGAGAGAGAGAGAAATGGAGTATCTCGAGTTTTTGTTTGGCCGCCATGAGGTGAAGAGAAAGATACGAGAGGCCAGCAGCTCTTTTACCTTTTTCGCCGCTTCTATATAGATATATGTTCAATATATGCTACCCTGTAACCGCCATTTTGGTACCACCTACATGTCAATCACCAGTTCACTTCTTTTAATATTGCTATATATGTAAGAGTATAGTAGTAGTGTGTACTCATATGTTCTTGGAGGAAATGAACTGAAGCTGTCAAGTGGATAAAACTTGGTTCACACTTTATTATCATGACAACGCATTATTTTCCGTTGATGATTCAATAATTGCTTGTTATTTAAATAATAAAAAATGAACAAATATGTAAGTGGGATTTTTTATATGCACTGTATAATTCTGTTGATAATTTATCAACTATGTATAATATGTTTTCAATGGAAGTTTTGTATTGGTCATATGTTGTGATAAATCCAATGGCAATGAGAGTTTAATATGAATATTTATTTATTCGTTGATGTATGGAATTTAATGAAACAATTGACAGTATGAGGGCTTAGTCTGTTGAACTGCTGAGTACGGATCCGTCATCTGTTATTTATTTGTCACGGTTGACCCTCTACAGAGATCCATTTTTCAAATGTACATTTCTCTAGCACTGCATGAGGTGCCATAGAAACCATAAAAGATCTTCACTCCATTCATTCAATATTTTCTTCGACATTTCGTTTTTTCTTTTTTGTTTCTATCGGTATCAAACGAAATCTCACTGTAGAACATGAGTAAAAGTAGAGGTAGAATATTTTTTTTATTTTTAATCACAACATTTTACTGTGCATAGTGATGTAAATATTTGAAAAGATGTTTGATGACAATTCGCAGATATAATTATAAAAATTTGCTATGTGTGGTGAATTTAACGCAAAAATATGATGAATAATATTGTCCACTTTTAAATATTTTGTGAATAATTGTATTAAACATAGGGTAATTACCGCTGCTATATATGTGACAATTTTTTATATTTGCAAAGCACGTACAAGACGTGAATATACCCAAATACAAGTATATTAAATTTTACATAGAGTTTTATTCATTTTAACTGAAATTTTTCGGTGGAATTTTACATAAAATTTTCGTACTGGATATGTTTAATATATATATTTATATATAAATGCTTTATTGCATTTCCACATCTGCGATTAATATTCTGATCATTCATGCCTTTATTTATTAATGTCTACTTGTTTTAGGGTGTACGACCTACTAATACAGGTATGCCACACTCAATTCTCTGTATATACATTTCTATTATATAATTTCATTTTATATTTCTTTTGTATATGTCGCAGTGAAATAACGAAATATGTAATTTCATCAAATCCCTGGTTAATCGACTAAATTACGTAAGATGTTAAATTAACAACTGTTTAGTGTAATTTCTCGAAAAAAAATAAGTGATTTCATCAACTGTTTTATTAAAAAAATGAAATAAACAAATGAATACTCTAACAGCGCTATGTTGTGCCACAAATTAACAATGTATTTTTATAAAAATGAATCAACACTATTATTTATTAATTACAGTCACTAAAAATATTTCGAATTTCCTTGAAAATATTTTATTTGTTTCCAAAAATATCAGTTTAATTATTTCTTCTATTAATTAATTTTAAATCGATGTGTTTCAATAATTATTGTTGTTTTATCTTTTGTACAATTAATACAGTTCATTAAATAAATTATGTCAATAGCTAAACAATATTACTTCATATTTCACTGGAACAGTTTGGAAAATTGATCAAATCACTTATTTATTTAAATAAATAATCCTACATAATTATTGTTTCAACATCTTCTGTAATTAAGAAAATGAACTATGGAATTGATTAAATTCCACATGTCATTATTTTACTGCGACATATTTACTATTACTACACTCACAATATTACTTAACATTCCTCAATGATAAACTAATTAGCAGTTATCACAAAATTATCCATTACTTTCACATTCTTCAATTGATAATTTTAATATCTATAAAAATACTTGACATCACATTGTATATATTATTGACGAATCATTCACCAAGTAAACGAATGTAGAGTTAAATAAAATTTCTTTATTATTTTTTTTTTGTTTATATACATTATTCAAAGTTGCATTATATGCACTACTGACTACTTCATAGTTTGTAGTATATATGTTCAGTTGACTCAATCTTAATATTTCTGTCTCCTCGTACCAATCAAAGTTATGCCATTATGCACATGTGGTAGTGCAATATCATTTTACCAATTGAGATAGTTCTACTCGTGCGTCGTTTTCGTGCTTGTCAATTATAAACTTGAGATATTCAATGTCCCAACTACACTACCTTGACTACATTAATATTTACATAACAATAATGAAGCTGAAAATTTTTATTATAAATGCTATAAATTAATTTACTGTTGTAATAAATTGTACATTTAAACGAATTATAAATAATAAAGAGTGATATATGGTAAATTTATAATTCCCATAGACAAAGCCATTGTCTATTAGAAAAGTCAGTAATAAAATTCCTCAGACACACATCAAAATCATAATTGCAGATAAACTGTGATCCGTTATTCTTCTTGTAAACAATGAAAATATTTCACAAATTGAACTCATCAATTCATCCATTGTATTGCAAGTTACTTCTGCTCATTAGACAATACATACAATACAAATGAGGATTACCTGAAATATGTCACGATGCATTAATTAAACAATTTAAAATGACTAATTGAAGCTATTATTTGACATGATAATTCGAAAAATTGTATAAAGTCAAATATTATTTTGAATATATAGGTGCGATAGCGGAAGGAATATTATTCGGAGACCTGTTTACTATTTCTCTCGGGCTATCGCCTCCTTTATTATTATATTTTTTTTCTTATGTGTCCACATTTTGTGGACGCATAAGAAAAAAGAAACTTATAGATTCTCAAAGAGACGTTTTCGAAACGACGCAAACCGTCTTACATATGAGAGAGGCTATCTTCTTTTGTTTTCATTCCAAGAACTGCAAAAAGAGACAGAACCCGTAGATATATATATATATATATATATGGTGATACAGAGAGCCCCAAGCGTGACGTAGCTCGTTATAAAGCCCCGCGCCGAACCATCCGACAAAGAGAATGAAGAGAGCTCGGGCTCGTTGCCCTCTTTGCTCTTCCAGAACCATCGCCATCACTGTCGCGCTGCTACCACCACACATCCATTCATGCAAATCGTCATTTACTCGTGAGAAACTTTTCGGGGGCGCCAACTACCTGCTCCGAGTGTCGGCTCTTTATACACAATTCCGACGCTCTTCTCACTTCTCCACATACAATTCATATATGTACATATATAAAAACGACTCGACCATTCCTCGCTTTAAACTATTCTTCATTTTTGAGTTATGACGTGTCCAGAAATAATATTGTACGGATTAGTAGAAGTGGTGTATTTACGTTCTACCTGGACGAATAGGAATTTCGCTAAAAGTATAGTGTTTCTGTGCATTGTAAAATTGTGGATGATTTAACGTCAAATGATTTATTGGAGATATGACACAGTTACACTAGGGAAAAACCCCTAAAGCCCATGTGTTATTTCTTCTCTGTAGGCTCAAAGCCCCTTTAATTTTTCCGGGAAATATCTCCGCCATGAACTGATGTTTATGATATTTTTTCCTTTATTTTTTTTTCTTTCGTTATCTTTTTTTTGTGAAAAATGTGTGAAAGTTATTTTTTCTGTAAACAGATAGTGGACCTTATGTTGATGACGACACATAGTTTTGAGGCTTAATTCTGTTATCATAGAAAATAGAAATTGGACGGTGGTATTTTTTCATTGACAGTAAAAATAATATTGAAAAATTCATAAATGATGGGATAGGTATGTTGAAAATCAATAAATTATCTCTAACTTTCCATTTTGTCAAAGTTTCATATTTCCTAAATGAATATATATATATATATATATATATATATATACGACATTTTAATGGATGTAGTAATAAAAAGATGGGGTATCATTCTTATGTATACATGGTGTACTTTGAATTTTTAGCAATTGAAACATTACAAAATCCTCAAATTATTTCACTATTCATGCAATAAAACGTAAATGAACAATTATTAATTAATTTACGAATTTCTCGACATTTCACCGATTTAAAAATTGGAAACCAAATAGATACTATTAAATACCATTAAATTAAACAGAAATATATATTGTAGTAGGAATCGATTAAATAAATAATCAAAGTCACATCGTATTTGTCATTAAAATGAATGAGATGTAAATAATTCATTATACAAGATAAAAAAGAAAATGTCAACAATGTACCATCGCGAGAAATGCTACTTATTTCAGTACACACCTTGTATATTTACACGAGAGTTTGGGCAAAATTTACGATATAAACTTCTCTGTGTTGTTCCTCGCAAATTCTTTTTACACATGGTGCGGGCGCTATCCTTGGATGATATTTACGAGAGGCAGACGACCCTTTTTCGGGGAAGATTGCGAGACTGGAGACTGGAAGTGGATATCCGAGTGAAGAGTACATGGCGAAAAGAGAAACATTTAAGCGCCGTTCTCAGCTCTGGCTGTCAATCTTTTCACGACCATTCACTGACCGGTATTACGGACCTACCCGAATCCTCACCTAAGGAGCCCTCAACGATTATACCGATTATTTCTTCAATTTTTTATTCCTCTTATTTTCTCTAATTTGATAATCGGTTCGTTTTATTTGTTTCATATAAAATTATTGGGTATTTTTAGGTGAGTGGATACACACCATGATATTATTATCTCTGTTGAATGGATACACGTATAGTAAAGGGATAATATGACACTGATGCTTTCTTAAAATCTCGTCTAGACGCCACACATTTACTTTGTTTAGCCGTACATTCTCTTTAGCAATCCTCATACTCTTTTATTATCTCTTCGCTTTTTGATTTATCAGCATTCATATTAGTATATAGATGCAGAGAGTGCAATTCTATATGATTAACACACGTGCTTGGACACTTTCTACGACCTTCAACAATCACTGCTTCACTTTCGTTTTAGCAAAAATGTGTATTTTTTTTTTTGCATACTCCAAATCGTATTTCAGTATTGAAATATAGAGCACACCTTCAATTATTTATTCCAATATCAATTTCATGTGTATTGTATTATAACCAAATAAAATTTACGAGAAATGACCACAATCCACTCAATAATATTCCCCTTTTTTTTTTTCTTCAACAAAATAAAAAAAATATAGAACAAAATTCTGACACTTTGACATGACATAATGATAACACAATGACAATTAAAATGCAACGAATCAATGGATGTAGATAAGTATGCAGTGACGTATATTATTTTGCAATGTGACATATACAAAAATTAAAATTACAAATTTCCAACGTAATTTGGAAATATGAAAATAGAATATTGCCTTGAATCATTTTCCATTTGTAACAATGGATTTTTTTCATGTGACGAACATTTGACGTATGCTTATTTAAATACACATTTTTATTTTGAATTCTCATAAATATATTCACATGTCCACACGTCATTGCTGTATGTACATGTATGGACGAGTACGCATGGCGATGAGACCAATTGGACTCTCGACCATTTCAATTGCTCGATCGCTGACTAATGTATAACGAGACAGGATATGTTTTAGAACATTCTATCATGCTTGTGTCGCCATTGTATATGTATTTATTCATATGTGAACTTTGAAGAAACAAGATGATTTTGAAAATTTAGTAATGGATCCACTCAACTCATCGTAAATCTTATAAATAATTTTTTTATACATTCACTTCTGCATTATAAATAAAAGAAAAAAATTATATTGTTTCTATTATTGTCTGTATAAAATTCACTTTATGCGTAATACAAAATTTTTAATCCAATCCACGTTCGTATTTGTGCAATTTACTCATGCAATACTTTACATCTTTTCATTTTAATTGAAACGAAAATTGAGTGATTTTATTAAGTAATAACGTATTAGTTATTTGTAGTATATTTTATTTAAGTATTAAAATATCACTACAACATAACATTTCGAATTACATTTCTAGTATTGACTTTTCACCAATTTCTCAATAATTTAAATCAATAGAAGAGTCGATAGATTATTATTGTTAGTATTTAATTGACATATCTGTCAATTAAATACTAACAATAATAAAAAAAAAATAAAGAAATATGTGAAAAATATACAACGGTCATTTACATTATGTCATTTTTACCATTTTTATGTTTCACAGCCGAAACAATTTTTCATTTACATATAAATAAAGAATATATGAAAATGAATTAATTGAAGAAAAAGTATTGTTGAGTAAAATAGGTATTTGTTCATCATATATAATAGACGGTGATATAAAATTTGGCTTGTTTATAACTGGCAATGTGTATAGAAGAAGACAGAGTGAGAACCAGGCCAATAGCACACACAACTCGGTCGGGCCCGTGACATCAATCTTTCGCTTCTGTCCGTGTACATACACACACACACACACACACATACATACACATGTGGATATACACGCATTGTCACGCATAACTCACGCGCGAGCAATGCAAACTGCGCAATAAACTACATAACATTTCCACATGCGAAAAAATTGACAATAAACATTAGAATATATTGCAATATATATAAACAATAATGTATATATTATCATTGAGATGAAATATTTTTATCTCGCGGTAATAATTCGTCACACATTGAATAGCAATAAGAATAACAATAAATATAATAAATATAAATAAAGAAAAGATGTGGAGCTGAGTGGGATGATGAGAGAGGCCTTCGAATCATCAAGGAAATGGCGAGACTTATGCAAGGCTACTTTGTCGGTATTATTGCAATGAAGAATAAGGAGATAAATGAGAGAGTGAAGAGAACATCAAAAGGGAGTGAAGAAAATAAAAAGTGAAGGTAATTACACTGACTGGCGCCTCGTAATTGCCTGTGTACATAAATACTCTGGTATTATATTGCACAATGATTATAATTGTTTTTCTCGTGGTGTTGCAACGCAAGTAAACATTTCTTTATGTACATTTTCTATCCATATAGATATATATAAATAAAGGGAAAAAAGTGTAGAAATAATAAAATAAAAAAATTTAGTAAACAAATGGAATTCCACAGCTTTTGTATATTTATTTCTATATATATATATATATATATTTTTTTTTTGTATAATGTGAATAAAGATCTTTGTGTGTAATTGCGCAAAAAGTTATGTTTCATATACGCACAACTTCCGGCTAACTTCATTGAAGGTTGATACGTTCGTTGCACTTGGTAAAACAGTATATTAACATGATGGATGCGCAACATGCAGGTGCCCTTTATTTTTATATTCTCCTGTATCTCCCTCACTCTCTTTCTTTCTCTTGTATTTTAGCTTGTTGTTTCTCTTCTCTCTCTTCAGTGTGTAATGGTCAGGTGGATAAATGAAAGAGCACTATGGATATATGGATTTAACGAAGACGAGTCATTTTTTCATCACTGGAATTTTTTTTTTTTGCTTGTATTTTATTTTCAACCACAATCCACATAATACAACACGCAATATGTTATATAGAATGTGATATAAATATATATATGTTTTTGTGAGATATTCTCATACGATTTGAAAAAAATTTTAATATATAAAATGTGTATGATTATGCGGTGAAATTTCTATAGAAAAGTATTGACTAATTGATAGTATGTATATGCTGTAAAGATGTGAAGCACTGTAAAGCTCGTGACGTACTGTAATAATTATTCAACGATCAAATATGTTACATTCACAATTAATCGTTTTTGAAATGTGAAATTTCGTATGAGGCAGAAATCGAAAATGAAAAAAACTTAATTGTATAGCGATGATGATGACATATATAATACATTTGTCATATTGCATAATGAAATAAAATATCTATCATTAGAAGGATTGATGAAAATAAATTGTGTTCATTTCGATATATTTACTTTAATTTTTTTTTATCAGTTTACCAGTTTACTGACAACAATTGAAACTGATTGAACAGTAATTTATTGTGAAATAGTTATAAACACGAGACTATATATAAATATGTGTGTGGGTGATAATCCTTTTGGAAATGTCGGGTTGTAATCTAGAGATTCCAAGTTGGAAATCCACTGCAAAAATTGGCCATTAGTTTTCTCAAACTATTTGCAATGAAATGAATATCACGATGTTCTTTTATATACACTGTATAAATTCCCCCCATATACAAATTTAACAGCCAGAATTTAGACAAAACGAAATTTGTCTAAATGAAATTGACTGCTGATTGGCAATGTGAAAGAAAAATTAAAAAATAAAACAGAAAAGACGATAATGCAGATAATTTTCTGTGTAATATTTACTTTTTAAATATTGAAGTAGAAAAAACAGATGATTAATGATAATGACACACAATATATCACACTATATTTATGATAATTGATGTGCAGCAAACGATTTATTATGCAATTTTCATTTAAATTTGTCTATATTATTGATTTCTCCATTGCTATAAATATTCAAAAAGTTCTTTGACAAAAGTTTGCATATATAATTATAAAAACATGACATTTAAATGTTACATTTGTTAGTCTTTGGTAAACTGTAAAAAAAAAAAGAATGTTCAAATGTTTTTTCTTTCATTCTAATAAATTTAAATGATATATTGTAAAATTAATCACCGACGTAACATAACAATTAAATTTTTATTCCTTCTTTTTTTTTTTTATTAATACGAGCACTTGATCCTGTCCCAAGGCGCACAATAATCATCATTCCAACACATGTTTGCGTTACATAAAACTCTTTCAATGTATATGTATATACCTCTTTTATACTTGGCTGTTGTGAAAAGCTGTTTTTCTTTTTATGATTTCCAATGCATACACGCTATATATTTACAGTATGTTTCATTTTGAAGGACAGTGTGCACAAGGCAGGGTGGATTGTACACCTTTGTAGAGGAGGCAGGGCAAGTTCGAATAGCCGGAGAAATTGTATATGAGGGTGAGATGAGTACGAGACAGGAAAAGGGACGGATGGGAAAGAAAAAAATGGGATCAGACGAGTATATATATATATATATCTATACACACATACATATATACAAGATGATGTTTTTTTTTCGCGGGTGCAGCTGTGTGACGGGACTCATGGTGTGTTCACCTGCCCGGCCACGTGCCATTAAATACAATTCGATTGCACGCAAAGATGCGAAGATGATATGTATGAGCCAAGCAGAACTTTTCAATATCATCTTATACAACTTGCACAACTGCCATATGTTAAAGTCAAATTTTATTTTCATCTATTCTATTTTTTTTTTATTTATCCGAATATTTATCCAAATGAAGACGCATCATACGAGAGTGTATGAATAAATAATATATACTCTGTGATCAATGCACATGTTTTTATTATTATTTCACATTCGCTTGATTATTATTATTTTTTTGCACTTTGTTTATTTATTTTTGAAATATAAATCAATTATTGGGCATTTGATTGGACATCGAGTGATTTATCTGCGAATATTGCCACTGCGCTGAATACAATTGTCGGGATCTATATACAATATAAAAATAGGGCGAGGGAGATGACGTAAAAGTGCGCACCCGAAAAAAAAAGAAAATAAATAAATAATAAAGAAAGTGAAAAATAAGAAGGGAAGAAAAATCGATCGTACACATATGCGGAAGTGAAAAATCGAATGAGAATACATGGCACATACAGAGGACAATGTCCTCCCATATTGTAGGGTAAAAGTTCGTGACAGCTGTAGCGAAAACGAGAAATAATATTAATTCCCATTTTGAGTAATGGCCATGATGTCTCACACAAATGAGAATATTAATAGTATATTTCGTGTCTCATCTCAAATATCAAATATTAATGTTAATAAATGTATGTTTCTATTGAATTGTTGTTTACGTGTTGTTATTGCGGTAATTAAATTCATGTGATTTTCAATATGAAAACGAAAAAAAAAAATAAATAAATGAAAAATATTGAAAGTAAAATTCAAATGGAGAATATTAGCTACAATCTCATGCGGGCAAACGTTTCATTCTCTCTCGCACGCTCGTTCTATCTCAGCTTTGGGGTGAGAACGTATGGATTAAGAGGCCGGTGTGTGTTGCTGGCACGCAATTAACCGTGGGCCAAGGCAGGTGGTATCTTCACGTCGCACAAACCCGCACGCGGTTATTGGCCGCAAGCCGATTAAAGAGCATAGTTTTGTCTCTCTCTCTCTCTCTCTTTCTCCTGCGCCATCGCTTGGAAGCGCCCATCAACCAAGACAAGAATGGACAAGGCTTAAAAGCAAAGCGAAAAAATAATAAAAATAAACGAGTTAAGGTGCTACAACGTGCAACGCACACGAGGATTCATGGACCACCTGCTGTTGCAGTCGCATCGTCCACCAAAATGTCTGACTTCTCGCTTCAATGCCCCATATTATTGTTTTGTTATGTTACTTTTACATTCATTTTCCGCGAAATTTATCCTCGTATATGAATTTTTTTTCTTTCTTTATTTTTTATTTGAAGCAGTTATCATTTTTCGTGTTGTATTTTTGCAAATCGCAGTGTTTTACCTCTCGTAAAATTTCTACATATATATCAAGTGTATAATATTACGTTTTATTTTTATTTTTATTTTTTTTTTTTTCGGCATCTTCCGTTCTCAGCTCTTTCACGTAGTATACGCACACACACACACACACACGCACGAATAGTTTGCGCGCTTAAAAGTACTGAAGCCGCAAGGCCCCCGAGACGCGCACGATGAGCCACCTGCCGACAGATGTTGGCTCTAGCGAAACCTTTTACTTCTACCTTTTATATATATATATATATATATATATATGTACATTGTTCTTTCCTTATTTTTTTTTTATTTCAACTTACATTATTTCAACTGGCCATGCTATGGCGACTTTCGCATGTGTATTTATCTCTCAAAATCTCTGTGTACACAAAATGCAGCGACAATGTAACAAACGTGCGTTGTAAACACTTTTTTCATTTTTTTTTTTTTTTCTGTTCCTGTACTGACAATAAATGATATCAATCACGCAAATCTATACACATGTCTATACATTTCTTCTTACACATGCAAAAAAAAAAAAAGTTAGTAAAGGTATTGTTATCGTTGTTTCGCAATTTTAATTGGTTATTTTATATAAAATTGCAACTAATTGTGTAAAAAGCCCATTGATAATGACATTTACATTGCAAATTGGCAATATTGGTGGATTTTTCAAGTTGCTTGCTGTTACATTCGACAATTCCAATGTCAAATACATTGACAAAGTAATTTGCAAAGACATTTTTAGACATAAATAGTGAGGAATTATTACAGTAAATGAAACACCAACAATTGATCTCAATACTCTCACATATCTCCATACAAAATAATACGAAGGTATATAAAACTTTTATTGGTGTGTCTTTCATGAATTGTAAAGTAAAAATGTCATTGAATTATATCTCAACCGATATAAATTCAACATTGCATCGACGAATTATAATGCACGGGCGAGAGTTGCGCCGCAGCATTTCACTCTGTCGCGGTATTATAGTTTTACTTTCTCTAATGTGTCGTCATTTTGAATTTTCTCTTCTCTACTGCGTATATATATATATTGTTATAGAGCAATTGGAGGTAACGTGCTTTATTGCGACGTAATCATAAAAACTATTCAATATATTTATCTCTCTCTATACACCCAAGTTCTTTATATAACGATATCAACAAGTAGAAATTACGTGTGCTTCAATAAATATGAAAACCAAAGAAAAATAAATAAAGAAAGAAAAAATTTTTGATCCGATTTTTTTTCTTTATTCTTCTCATACATTATACCATGAGATAGAATATTATTTGAACACGATTCATGGTGGCCATGAGAACGCGTAGGTATAACTGTTATATATATATATATTCTTCAAACAGAGACGAATGCAGACTCTATACATATATATATATATATATATATGCTGGTGGGTTATAAGGACAACGACGAAGCACGCGACTAGTAGACGGCAGGTGTTGGAGATTGTTGCGCGCCAGGCAGATGTTATTCGCGTCTCCGTTCTATAACCTTCTTTACCTTCTGCGCGTCCGCGCCACTTATAAATTTTTTTTTCTTTTCTCTCTTTCCTCAGTCTCTATCTATCTCACTCTCTCTCTCAATTTCTCTTGCTGTTGCACTCGCATATATTCATATGGTTCACGCGTGCACACACACACACACACACACACACACACATACACAATAGAACGTGCGCAAATGCATCATCATGAGCGTAATGTATATAGCGAGAAATGTGGAAGAAGATTACTGCACACTGTGTTGCAGCAGCGGCAGCAGTACTGCAAGTATATTATTGGCGGGTCATTGTATATATTTGGGCCAGGTGATACCAATTTAGATGTGCACCGTCGTCATCTCTCTTGGCGCCATACCGTCGGCGAGCACAAAACAACGTAAACAAACAATTGAGGTTAGTAAATGAATTATAATTGTCAAAATTGTTATATAAATAACGTGGGATGGGTGAGTTTGAGCAGTTGTGTTTTCTACTTGGATGCTATATTACATGATGATGATGATGATGATGATGATGATGATGATGATGATGAGACACTTCGAAGAAGAGTGTTGTGTGTTGGTGTGTGTATGTATATAATGGAGTCGACATCCTTGTGTTATTGTCGATCGTCTTCCACGGACGAATAGATTCGAGAGAGTAGTCGCGTCGGCGTACACCAGTGTAGATGTCTGTCAGCAAGAATACACCAGAAATACACCACCACCACCACCACCACCATCATCATCATCACCACCACCACCACCACCACCAATACCATTTAACAACACAGCACAACGCTTTCTAAATGCATCTTTTCTTTCGGCACTTTCTAAACTCAGCCTACGGCACTTGAGTGCAGACGAAAAAAACGATGGAGATAAAAGAAGAAAAAAACAACAGAGGAAGAAAAAGAAAGAGAACGAAAGTCATTGATTGACAAAGTTATTTCTAATCGTGGGAGGCTTTTAATTATATCGTGAATAGAACTGTTATTTTATTCGTTTTTTTTTTTAGTTGTTTTTTTGTAGCGTGAATGTTTACAGTTGTCTTGATTAGTTACAGTTGTCTCAAAGGTGTTATATTACTGTAGTCGCTTATTTGCTATTGATTGGTTTTGAAATATCAATTTTTGGGTGATGTGAAAAATTTCGATAAAATAAAATATTTATCTTGAGAAGATATTGATTAAAAAATTGTATTAAATACAATGATATTGATTTTCTTTTCTTTTTAACAATTCATTATAATGACAATTATTGAAATAATTAAGAAAAATTAATTATTAACCCAAGAATATACAGATAATATTGTGTGTAATATTTATTGTGAAATTAATATCGAAAAATAATGATGAGACATAATATATTGCACTGTATACATGAAATCCTATATGACAATGAGCCAAAGTAACTAAGAATAGAAGCCAAGTCAACGAGATTTCATGGTATTATTAATAAATAGTAATTTATAAATCCACATAGTTATAATTATATTTTGTTATTGTGTGCCAGAATTAGTTTGAAAAACTTTGAAATATTTGTGGAAAAATATAATAATTTTTTCTCTATATTTCAATTGTCAAACAAATAAAATTCATTTTTCTCTATTAGTTATAATTGCGTGCAGGCATTTCAAATCTATAAATATTCCTAATGTCATTCGCCAAGTGTTTGCTATTATAATAGATAAAAACATGACATTCAAATGTGATATTTTTGTTTATATTTGATAGAGTAAAAAATAGAATCGCATCAATAATCACCATTTCAATTTTGTCTCGATAAATTTTCACTTTTAAACCAGCAATAATTTTTACTTTATTCTTCAATCCAATAAAAATGATCAATTGGAGCAACATCAATTCATTAAGTTATTATAAAATATATTTTAATTTTTTGGTAAAAATTAAAAATGAAAATTTATAGAGTCTTCCGGGGCTAACACAGCAATCAATAGTTCCATCACAAACAAGTATAATTTTTGACAAATGGCCATTTTATTCCTTCTATATTTCTATGCATACAAAATATATTCTAGTACAAATAAAGTGCGGCGAGTGAGTCGTGAGTACGCATCGTATTTACACATCAGACTCTGATGAATCATTTTCCATTCATGCTCATATGAGTCGCAGCAGTCGTTGCAATCATCACGCGTACATTTACGTAACACACAACAACACACCCGTCGCCCCACTGGCAACGCCTAATATATATATATATATATATATATACTTTATTGCGTCAATGAATTAAATGCCCACCAATATAATGATACATACTGTGTGTGCACATAAAAATATACAGGGGATTTTTCACATTGACTCAGTCACGTTCCATTCAAATATTCAATTATATATAACGATGGAAAATAAAGTATTGTTACGGAAAAAATTATTTATCTTTCAATGAAGAAATAAAAATATATATACATATATATTTAATTAGAATAGTAATTGTCCTTTTCTGAGTAATGAGTGACTGCGCGTCAATATTAAATGCCTCTATAAATACATGAAGTGAATAATAAAACAAAAATACATAAGTGAGATAACATTACGAAATGATGATGTGCGCGTATGAGTCATTTGGTAAGGAGTGAGTGTCATGATCACCCGCAACGAAGCGCCAGAAGAGCCACGAGAGCGTGGGACATATACGACAAATAAAATAAAATACAGAGTGTGGAGATGAAGAGAAGGCGAATGAATCGAAAGCAAGCCACTAGCCCCGTTGAATTTAATTGCTCCCAATTTATCTGACGAATTCCAACGGATTTATTCACGTGGTATTGCCACGAGTTAAAAATAACTATCCTTCACTTCTACAACATTAAATAGCTGCCATTTCATTGTAAACCACAACAATACGAATAAATAAAAAAATAAAAAAATAAGAGAAAATAAACACACAATAATAATATTGAATGCAGTATCAGTCCTTTTTTTTTTTTAATACTATTAATATCATTATATTGAAATACACTACATAAATATAAAATAATATATTCTATCCAAGGATCACTCGAGGACACACGAAGATGGCGTGGGATACAAGTGAACTAATATATCCTCACGGGAATATATATATATATAAACATTGTTAATGGTTGAAAAAGAAGGAAAAAAAAAAAGTTTATTTGAATTGGTTGTGTAACAACAATTGAATGACTTCCTCCCACGTATACCGGAATTAGCCGAGCGAGACAGGAGAGTGACGGATACGCGCACCGGAAGTCGCGTGTGTGGAAGAAAAGAGCGAATGAAAAATGCGGCCGCGTACACTCGCGTAGGTAGAGACACTTGAGTTTCTATATCGCACTGTCTCTATGTGTATATATATATTTTTCTCGCTCTCGCGCGGACATAAACATATATGGTGTGCAGGACGCCTGCACCTACGCGCCGTATCACCCACACGTTTGTACAAGGAGTGAAACGCACAAACAGTATATATATATATATATATATATACTGTAAACTATACACCAATGTACATGTGTATACAACTTCCTCTCTCGCACGGTCTCGTGGATTCATGAATGATCGTGTGGGTATCAATGGGGAGTCAGCGGCGCAAACGCCCACTAGATGTTTTTCACTTTGCCTTCCCAACATGAACGAAAAGAGAAAAAATATAAATAAATAATATTAAAAAATATATATATATATATACATATACTGTAGTGTTTGGTATATAAAATTTATAACACAGTGGCGATAATTATTTCTTCAATTTCGAACGATTCAGTGAGACAAATTTAAAAAGGTAATGCCAATAAAACGATAAAGTGTGTTATTCATATATTTAAATAGTAATATTGAGAAATAAAATGTCGTAGTTTATTTATAAATGTGGATACCGTGAATTTTCTGTTGACACATTAATTTTATTTATATTAATATTAACACAATGGAAATTGTGGAAAAGTGAGATCGATGCAATTGATAAGATGTCAATGTTAAAATGAAAATATTATAAGAGAATGGCAATATGTATGAAATGAGACACCGGACACGACAATACCTTCTCCCCGCTCACCTCCCAGAAAATTGTCATTTCCATTACATAATGGCGGTCTTCCGGTTGACCGCGAGAAATGACTTCGTCCGCTGACGACTGATGTACGGGATATATACTCTTATTCGTTCGTCACTTTTCAATACATATACACACACATATATATATATATATATATATGATTTGTGCGTGCTTTAAAAGATGCTGAATGGCTGTACACAATCACAATAATGCGCTCAGTGTGTAAAATCGTTTGTCAAGTCCGAAAATTCACAATACAATGAAAAGAAATGACAAAGCAAAAAAAAAAAAAAAAAAAAATAAAAAATTGTGGAACAGACAAATTCTCAATGCACTTTATTGTGAATGAAAATTTTCTTTCTCTATAATGAACGGTATTTCGTGCCATGAATTGTCATGTTAGTATAGCAACGGCGAACACAATTTTCTAGCGTTGATATACGCAAAAAATATTCACGATAAAAATTAATGGAAACGTGATAAACACACATTGAGAATTACTGTACTCTCTCGTGTTTGCACGAGAATTTTTTTCCATATTTACATATTGCATTCCATCAAAATTCACGTATGACAATTGGATACTATTCCACCACACTTATTTTCATACAGATATAGATGATTTTATGATTATTGTAAAACGAAATGCGTCGTACAGACACGTACATCGATAACATATAATCGTTTTTTTCTTTTTTTTCCCCCTCTCATTTTTCTCCTCTTCTTTTCCAACAGAAAAAGGGAAGACGTGCAATAATGGAAAAAATTCAAATCTTCTACCGTCATTTCTCAATACAATAAGCATATACATATACATATGTATAGAGGGTCACGTTAGATTTTAGGGGATTACGACCTGAAAAAATAGGGCGAGTGCGAGAACAAGATGATATACAAAAGACACGCAAGAGAAAAGAAATCCAAAACTAATCCATATATACCATATATACATATATATATATACTGTCACTTTGACTCGACCCATGTCGCCTCAATCTTTCTATATATACCAATACATATTGCTATATATATGCATGCGTGCGTTTCACGTCAAACAAATGAATATATATGACGAGAAAAAAAAAAAAAAAAAAAAAAGAAAATAAATGTTAAAACCACATGGGATAATGTAACAATCGTGAGCTATCCAAAGTCATTTGAGTACATAGATATAAATATATATTGCAATATGTATATTGAGGGTCAATTTTATTTGTGTGTATGTGTATATGTGTATTACAATGTGTTCTATTATCATAAAAATTATGCAATGTTTGTTTACGGCGTGCATCGAGTGACTGTGATGATACGAATCGCTCACATGAATGCCAACGCGATCGGCATCGCTGATGATGACGGCCTTTTACCCAGGACGTGACTTGGCTAACTTGGGTCTTGCACTTCACCGAGTTCGCTGCGTCATGTCTAGATGCTTCATCGACGTCATTGTCCAAGCATCGCATGCCATCATCCACAATGCCCTCAATTCTCCCCTCTTGTATTATATATATATATATATATATACCATATACTTATAAACATATTTTTCTTTAACAAATATACATATATATTGTTTTGAATATCCGCAGGCAATTCAACAAGCCTTCATCTACAACAAATCACACCATACTTATTTTTATTGACCATATATAATAATTAAAATATTTATTATACAACACGTGTTTATTTTTACTCTATTTACTGTACAATTACGATTTATGTGCTATGTACCAAATATTTCATATACATATGAAAAACTTCTACTGCTATACTGCACAAGTAAATATAATGCCTGCGTTTTATTTACAAATGAGAATGAGTGGGGATACGATAAGCGCGAAAGATAAATACAAACAATGCGTGTGTGTGTGTGTGTGTGTGTGTGTGGGTACGTATGCGTTTGTGTAAGGTGAATAAAAAAAATGAGGAAGAGAGAAAGAATATCATTTGCGGTAGAATCTGTTTACCAGTGTGTGGTTACATATAATCGATAATGGATCTTGTCCAAGCATGCTATACGGTTTGTTGTATCGTATCCCACGTTCACTTATCTATACACATTTATGCCTATATATATATATATATATATCGTGTGTATAGTCTTTGGATGACTCGTCTAAAGTCAAGCGAGTCGACGGCCTCCGTTTCCGGTGCCGGATATCACGGCATGAACAACGAAGAAGCACGATGCATTTCCATTATTGGCCCGATGCCCACAGGAAACTCTTTCAGCGTCTTTTTTTCTTTTTCTTTTTTCATCTTTACTTCTCTTTCGCTCTCTCATATATACTCGGTCACGATCGTAACAAAAATGCGGCCACTACTGTCCAAGAAATCATGGTGACGTAGAAAAAAATTAATTGAAAACGTAAAATACCAAAATTCATGTATATAATGGAAGGGAGAAAAAGGAAAAAAAAAAAAAGAAAAATTAACGTAGTGATAACGAGGGTATGGTTTCCATTCCTATTGATATAAATATTGAATAGTAGAGTGAAAAAGTGGTTGGGTTTACACGCACTTATCATTGTGGCACTTGTTACATTCAATGAAAAATGAGTGGGACTAAACGAGAATAGCATAGTGTACACGATGTACAATATTGATTTTGTAATATAATTTAATTAAATAGTGAAAATATATTATTTCTTTTACATATTGTAACATAAATTATAAAATGCATGTTACAATATTATTTTACCTAAGCAATAACCATTATATTTATAACCAATATACTAACTATTCTCTATTATTTCTTTCAATTTAACTCAACACGTAAATATCGATTGTAATTAGTCCCATTGATATTTAGTCAATAATTGTATCTATATCTCGATCAATACCACAAATCTATATTTAATGTTAATTGTAGTTGAGACAAAATGTGTTGAACTTTCTATAGCATTTTCTAAATATACTTTATGAGATGTCAATGTATTGAATAATTAGAGGTATATATATATATATATATGGATATTATTCTCATCAGATACGCAGATGTCATCAAAGCTATTGTTGTTCTACATTTCGAAACTTTAGTAATTATTATCATCATATATATATATATAATGGAAGTGTTCATCAGACAAAGTGCAATGCAAATTAATATCGGCAACAAGGATATGTGCCGTGTCAAAATTCAATATACATTAACTAACATAAACTTGTCCCAACAAAATATAATGAACAATAATTATACTATTTATTTGAGAAAATCGCTGAAATAATATTCATACAAAGTGATATTTTGTTTTAAGTGCGGTGCAACTACGTCGCGACGCGTCTCCTCCTCCTCTTTGTTCCCTTTATCTCACCATCTTCCACACTATATTTACGTGCTTATATACCTTTTTCTTGTGTTTATTTTATGCGACCCAACCTGGCGGCTGTTCAACGTCCACGTCATCGATAATGACTATTGCGAAGCGCCATAAGGCACTCAATTACTTATGTAATTTGTTATTGTCGCACTGATACAAAAGTGAGATAGAAAATGAAGACGAGCGTTGCATTGCCTTGACCCATTTTCCATATTTTCACTATTTTGCTTCTATGTCTACAGCAATAATTCCGTCAACAACTTCACACATGATTACACGTGATGATTATTGTTATTATTGCCACTCACGTAAGAAAAGACAAATAAACCTGTCGTGTAAACATGTAACTAAATATGGGGCTTGGTTATTTTATTACAGGTACTATTTTATAGGTTTTTTATTATTATTTTTTATTTTTTTTTTTTTTTCGTCTCTTTTTTTTTTTTTTTTTTTCCTGCGTTTTTTTTCAGTATGGGTGTACTTATGTAAAGGGTTATCGAACAATACAATTCATAGTCCACTCGTGGTAGCATTTGTCCGGCACTTGGACATTGCATGTACGTTCGGCGCATTTGCATTTAGTACAATTATAAATATATTTATGTATAATAACTTCAGTCACGTGCATTATAAATACATTTATTGTGTATTTAATGGGGGGGAGAGGGGGGGGGGGGCTAATTGTTTACTTTAAATATTAACAGAAAGAATAGATAATTGTAATTATAATCATAATTAATACAGCAATTTAAAAATTTGATTAAAGTCTAACGTCCATAAATTTATTAATGAATTCAAGTTTAATATGTTTTGTTAAATTTCATTATACAATATTGGAAAAATCATATTGTCTCCATCGGTTTTATAATATGCTCACACTGAAATATATTATAACATACATTTAGTAAATGACCATGTTCATAATTGTAAAATTATGTTAATTATAATTTAAATTATAACACGATTTGGATTTTATGAATTAAATATTGTAATTTTAATTACAATTTTAAAGCTGATTCTTTGTATATTTAAAAAATATGATTAATCTCTCCATGATTAATTATATGATTTTTTACATGTTTTTAATGTTTTACATTTATTTTACCGACTCATAAGTATCGAAATGATCTCGGGAAAATATCGAGAAACATTTTTCTTTATACAATCTGGGCATTGAATATTTATTAATGATGGCGTTATCTAGTTTAAAAATACCTAATGGTTTTAGAAACATTAGTGAAGTTGTCCAGGTACATCATAAAATTGCACAAGTTACCAATTTTTGGGAGGCCGAGTGCAAGCAATAAAAATTTTTAATACAGCTGTTGAGATTAGAGCCATTTTATATCAATGGTAAATCGTGTAATGAGCATAAATGCTCGATATACACAACACTAATTCCCATTATAATTAAAAGTAATATGGAAAACAATTAAATTGAATGGTCTGTTGAAAAATAAGAAAAGAGGCACGTGTGGTGTGTAAATTTTGATATAACGATAGCTGTATCAGAATAAAATGTTGCAGGAAACAGTTGCGTCTGCAATACAAAAAAATAATTCACAAGTGTATATTACCGTTTTATGAAGAGAAACATCTGTGTGGCATAATGTTGTTTTTTTTATATTCCAGACTATGACGCTAGTGAGAACAATGAATTGACGTCAGTGGTTATCTCATGGAAAGCTAACAAAATACGTCGTATGAATTGACGAATAGTGGTGGGATTGATTTTGTTTGATGTCACTATCAAAAAAAGAAAATTATTTTTCTTCCTTTTTCTTTTTTTTCTTTTTAGTATTGATTTGACAAAAACAGCATTTCAAATAAAATTGGTTGATAAATATTGTGTTCACGTGGCTCTATTTTGGGTATTCATGATAAGATATTTTACATATCTACCTTAACACGTGTATCGTCAAATGATTATCTTATCTCTATTACAAAAATATTTCAATATTTTTGAAAATATTGATTGTGAAAAAAAAATGGTTTCAAGTGAAAGTTGTAAAATTTTAAGTGAACTGTAAATTTTATCAGTTAAAAATATAAGTAATTGTCATTGACAATAATAAATATTAGAAATAACTCTATTAAAAACATCCTCACATTCTATTTAAAACATATTTGATTTTTCCCCTCCAACAATATATGTGACATTTATCATCGAACACATTCTATAACTTCGACATAAATATATAATCATATACAATAACTTAATATATATGTGTTTACACATAAATAAAATAACTGTACCTATTTAAACGTTTCAACCACCACAACATATAAATAAATGAAATTTCAATAAATAATAAAACTATTGTATAAATTTGTTTTTTTTTTTCCGTCTTCAGCCTTAAATTTATTATATAACAATCATTTTCAAGACGGTAAACGTCACTCAAAAGTCGTAAATAATGGAAAAAATAAATAAATAATAAACAACTTAGCTTCACGACATCATGAAAAGTGAAAAAAAAAAAAAAAAGCAAGGATACGCGAATGAATGTACTTATACAAAAACCCAGTATGAATATTACAAAACACACATTATTTCTCGAAACTTGTAATATACATTGCATCTCTACTTATTATAACAGTTATTCATTTTTAAATGAGAAAAAATAAATAAATAGATAAGCTATGACATGAGAGAAAAAAAAAAACAATCATTATGTGTCACGTAGATGAAGAGGAAATCGATTGTCCTTGTACGCAAACGTCAAGGCTCCTTCCGGAACAGGGGATGTCCAATACAATTTATCGTCAACACGCGCAACATTGCATAGTAATAAAACGTGACGCAACGTATTTCCCCCTCTCTGTTATGTGTGTCTATCCACAAATAATTTTCCGTTACTCTGATGATCTATTAGCAAGATAATTGTGGCATTCAAAATATATACATATATGAAGTAATATCTAAACATATATATCTTCATGTAGTACCAATGGATTAATGTACTATAAATATAATTATCAATTTATATAATGACATTACGTGAATATAAAATTTAAATATTAAACAGTAATTGTCGTTTAAATATCTATTTAAATTTATGTAATATTTCTATGAATAGAACAGTATTATAAAATAGGACAATTATATGCAACATAAATCGGGGAAAGTATTTTTCAATGTGATATCTATAACTGTCAAAGTAGGCATAAATTGTGATCTATTTTGAATACACGATAATAAATATCGACCGTGTTCGTATTTCTACTTTTTAACTATTATATACTCGTTATATTTGCACAAGTGATATTTAAAATAGAGAATGAAAAAAAAAAAAAAAAAATGCTTCACTTCCATTTCACCTCAACTGCGACACGTTTATTATTATTATTATTATTTTTTTCATTTTCATTTTGTTTTTTGTCTTATTACATCAAACATCAGATCATATTGACATAGCACGATCCCATAAATCAATATATCGGTGCTTTCAATAATGATTAATTTGTTTTCTCATGTTATTTATTGTAAAAACAAAATAATACTGTGTCACATTATATTTATCACAGTAGAAAGAAAAAAATTTATTTATTTTTTTCCCCTCACTTCTCTGTTATTTTATTCTCTTTCAAATATTGATAAAGCGAAATAAATATTGTTAATAATGTAATTTTAATATTATTATTGGGAGAAAATAATATTAACATGCATATTTTTTTTTGGTGGACCAAGCAAGTTACGTGCGGTAAAATATTAGCTCTACACCGTATATACACACTGCAATAGACAGGAAGTTGATTCGGTGAAGTGTTGGCATCAAATAACGCGCGCTCGCCTTCCTTTTTGCGTCTTTTACCGCACGCACGTATACATATATATATATATATATATATATATATATGTATATATCATGGTGTCCACGCAGTTTGAATTGTCCG
Organism: Galerucella tenella; assembly: GCA_910591685.1. Taxonomy (NCBI): domain Eukaryota; kingdom Metazoa; phylum Arthropoda; class Insecta; order Coleoptera; family Chrysomelidae; genus Galerucella; species Galerucella tenella. Next base: position 38,415 of record CAJUYH010000065.1, read on the forward strand.
AGCATGAATGCGCAAGGTGTTCCCCTTGTTTAACAACGCGTGGACCACATCCTCAACTCGTTCATCGCCATCACAATATCATACAATGTCGTGTGCATTCATTTTTATTATATATATATATATATATATATATATATATATACATTTTAAAATATCTGTGATGCATGTCCGTATATAAAATGAAAAGAATATTACATTGAAAAAATATTTATATACATAGTATGAAGTTTTAATGGTTGTCGGTGTAAAATTATATTTGTAACACTACTATTGGTGCATTTTTCTGTTCGGGAATAAATAAAAGACGAGAGGATGAAAAGAAAGGAAAAAAAAAAAAGAAAAAGACAATAAAGACATAAAGGAGAGGAGAAAAATGTTGAAATTGCAGGTTTATCAGCCTAAGGCATATACGTGTGATTGTCGGAATATCGCTTTTCAAAATAAGTTCCCATAGCGGATGTTTCGTCCCTTTCTATATTGCAGACTTTACGTTATATCAAAGCCCATGCGCCCGATATTCGATAACTCCTGATCCCTCGACCCTCGCCGCATCTTTTGTCAACGAGTAAGAAGAAAAACCATTGAGACTTCAATACACATATACCTTTATATAGTATATACACATGTAGATATAGATATATTAATTTTGTCTATCACTATATATATTCTCTAACCCCACTATCTATTTATATGTATTTACACGATGCGAGGCAGAATTACTAGTATTATTTCGTTAACAGTAAATTATTGAGCCTATTTACAATTGATAAATCCTTACATTCCTCTAATTATTCATGCTTCACAATTTGAATGAACAATTATTTATTATATAACCCTTTTGTGTGTCATTGTAGTAAATACGACATTCATTTTGGTTGAGCGTACATCGCCATGCGTTGATACAGTATAGGAGATTAAATAGATGTGGTATGTCAGTGTCATTCCATGTAGGGGTTAGTTTGATTTTACAGCCAATCAATAGAAAATACATTGCATTCATAAATTGTAACTGTCTGCAGATCCCTATTAAATAAACAATCATTACCGACATATATATTAACAAATCCATCCAATTATTCAATTCAAAAGTTGAAAAAAGTAAAAAATATAGAATACTTTTTTTCATTAAAGTTTTATATAATTGAGTATTGAATTATTGCGGGTACATTATTGTACGATATACCCGTATAAAATAATTAATTTATTGAATGAAAATAGCCACCATAAACGATACAAAAATACAGTGCAAATGTATAATATATATATATATATTCACGGACACATTATTTTCTATATATAAGAATTTACCTTTCATTGAGCGCACATTTTACTCTGGCAAAAGATTATATACCCCGACATGTCGGGTGAGCGCACATTCCCGAGTTTAATAAGTGTCGCACAAATGACGTTAAATTAGTTCAATATGTCGGAAGCGACAATGCAAACGACAATTCAGCGTGTGGAGGACAAGAAAGGGGTTGCTAATGCTCATAGCGTAATTAAAATTACTCCGCGCATCATATACTTTACATATATGTGTGTATATATACATAGATAAAATATAGATATTTAGAACCCTATATCTATGTAGCATACACGAGAAAATATGTCCATCGTCTACTACCACGATTACCACCTCAATTCAAAGTGATGTTTATATAAAGTAACAGGGGGGAGGATGAAAAAAAGAGCTAAAAGATTAAAAAAAAAATCCAAGTGGTTAAAATAAAAAAAACAAAGTCCATTGGATGTATATAGCAAAGGACAACTTTATATAGACAACTGCAGTTTGTTCTCTTACACTTACTCAAGAATTTTATCGTCACACTCACAGCCACCAGCCGCATTCACATACCAAACGCCGTTTCTATACACTCACGTCATTGTCGCTGCATTGCGACAAGGAAATCATACCCTCTTTATCTTTCTCACACTCCACTAGATATTTTATTTTTTGTTCACTTTTTTTTTCTCACATCAAACTCCCTGTATAAAATCCGTATATCTATATGTGGTGTAGAATGCTGAGGAGGGTGTAAAGCACACGCTTCAAGGGGTGTCCCACTTTTGCTCTATCGATGGACATCCCCGGAGGAATCGACGCCTAACCGTGCATAATACATATATACATATATATATATACATATATATAAGAGTAGATGAGAACGAGTACTCAATCGATTGGCAACTTACTCTATTCTTATTCTCTTACCTTTATTGGCGATGTCTTTGACGTATTACGACGCACGACCTGTAACAAATATTGATATTAATGTTGGTCTCTCCCTTTTAATAACACTCGTATTATTATATATGTTCCAATAGTATTCCACATTAATTCATATTGTTCGTCATTCAAATCTTCAATTATTTATAATTATCGTGACAACTGTATTTTCCATTTTCTATTTCGAATGTGTTCAATGAAATAATTGAGCCTATATTTATTTATTAATTTAGATATATTGATGTAAACATTTTTAGGACTATACAGTATTTTATTAAGGGATTATTGTGTAATTGAAGAAGAAAAATTGAACAGTGTATTCGCGTGTTTGATTATACGGAAAATAGTATTATTTTTACGAGAAATAGCAATTGAAGTTTTTAAAATATTGAGAAAGTGAGTCAGGATGAAATTTATTATATGGATTAGGTTTTATTTATTTTTATGCTTCATTCCTCATTTTATTTTTTAATAATGTTTATGATTACGAATATTTTTTATCATATAAGTGAAATTGGAATGATATAGAAATAACGCACAGAAGCACCATCAGGTGCCGTCGACCCTTCTGAAACCTGACTCACGTTCCAAGAAGTGGAAACACGAGCGAGAACACACACGCGTATATATAATATATCTATATAAATGTGTATGCGTGTGTATATGTACATATATATAAATGATGACAAAAATGGTAACCACATGTATGTTTATATGGTATCGGCTGTATGTTCAAGGTGGACGAGGAGAGCATTACCCTAATGCCACTCACGTCTCAAGTATTTTGAAATTGTACTTATAAACCAAACAACAATACATCAATTTTATTTAACATCTTTATCATCGAATAAAAAATAAATGAATAAATAGTTCATTTATTTATTTGTTTTTTTTTTTAACGAAGCAAGTTGTCATTTGTATTGTTACCACTTTTTGATTGAGGTAAAGTAATTAAATACACCCCACATTTGGAAGAAACATTTCAACTTCAAAAATCGTCATGTATTGCAATGTATTGTCTATTAAAATTACTGCAACGGGTGGTCTATCTCTGATCCAGAAGTTAGAATTTGATGCAGTGGGCTGTTTTTCCTGCTGGAGCGTGCTTCACACACTTTCCCCAATGCTACGGATTTTTGTATGATATAAAAATATTTCAGTTTATTCATTATTTATTCACTATTTATTACTTCTTGCTACATTAGCACTAAATTTAAATTAAATCTTAATTTAATAACAAATAGTAAGTATTAAAAATATAATTGAATTGATATGAAAAATATACTTTGCTTTGTAAATTATCAATATTAACATGGTTCACACCTTTTTTTTTTATTTTTTTTGAATGATGCTTTATATGAATTATGATATGTTGATTATCTTTCGCCCTTATTTATTTCACTTGGACGCACACATTCACCCTCTTCCCCATACCAACGTGGATAACACTATGAAATTTATCACGCGTTCACGCAATAAATTTTCAAAAGACACCAAATTAAATTGGTAGACATGCACACACCTCCTCAAAATTACTACGTGCTCCAGAATACAAAAAATAAAAGAAAAGAAGAGCCCAAGTGAGACAATAAAATAATATGGATTATTAAATTTTTTCTTTCCAATTTTAACGCATTATTATTCGCAAACGCGCCACCACATTTTCCATATAATGTCATAAAAATATTCTTGAAAAGTTGATGCACAACGGCTGGTGTTGTAAAGTAACATATATAAAGCGTTAAAGCAACCAACAGAAAACCCTGTTGAAAGATAGATGACCGGCACGCGCGCCACAACTTCAATTGCACTTTTTTATTTTTTCTCGTTCTTGTCATTGACGTGGCAAAGCTGCACCGAGGATGGAAATAAGTTTTCCAAAGCCGAGACGACGCGCCCGCACGACATGAAGGAATAATAACAAAAAAAAAAAAGAAAATAAAATCATGAAAAGTAAAAAAAAAGAAACTGCGGCTGATGCGACGACGTTAAAGTATAATACGAAAAAAAAAAAAATATATATATATATATATATAGTTGTCGAGAAAAGGTATATGAAAGAGAGAGGGAGAAACCATCAGGGGCGCCAATACGTGCGCAACATGGTGAACTCGTTATAACGCCCTTCTTCCACTCACCCCCGCCTTGCCTTGTCTTGCTTCTCACTCTTTCCCTTTATCTCCCTCACTTTGCTCGTCGAAAAAAAAAAAAAATTGAGTGAGGGCGCACCACACCCTATACCATCAACACAACCCCTCGAGCGGTCATGGTCTGTGACTTGATCGTGCGGGCAGATGGATTTTCACTGCAAATGGAAAACTTTTAGGAATGCGATGGGACAATTTATGAATTTTTGTACATTTTTATGCGGGTCCTATGGGGGCCATAAAGGCTGAAATAACGACGTGTGTACAATATAACAACGCTGAGAGGGCGGCCGCATACATGAGAATGAGGGAAATACACGTGCGTATATATAATGACGTTCGTGTGTAAAGGGCAAGATGGGACACGCCAGACAAACTCACATGTCGACATATGGATTATGACGAAAATTTCAAGAGGTAATTTATTCATATTACGATTGAATAAACTCTCTAGCCAATGGACCAATGTCTCCGTCGCGAACAAGCGACGCGGAATTAAGAAAAAAAATTGATAAAAAAAAAAAAAAATGTTTCTTATACGTAAAGTAAATCAAAATGTCATGGGATCGCGGTTGTACGCGACTTTTTTTTTATTACCACCTGTCAAATAACAAATACAATATTATATATTGATAAACAAATTAAATTATAATCTCTAAACTAAAGTTTATATGCAATCATATGAATAAGCTGACGATTTAGTGGACAGCATCCACGACATCCTCCGGCTACTTCACCAACAAGACTTCCCCGATTTTTATCAATACTCTTCAATCCTCTCTTTCTCGAAGTCAACATTATCGCTCGTTGGCTTATCGATTATTCATTCAGCCAATTATCACTTTATCACGGAAGTCACTTAATTTTTTTTTGGATACGCGACTTGGCGCAATTTATCCCCCACATATACAATATCTCGTAGACGATTCTCCTCCATACTCAAATTCCCACACATACTAATACATTTGCAAACATACTCATAATAATTCAACCCTATCATTCCACATTCTCTCTTATTTTGTTTTGCTCCCAACATTCGTATCCCATGTGGCACCAGCGTGTGCCCATTCGTTTCCCGCGCTATTGCCCAAGTTGCCCCATGAGTCCATTCAATGTGGCGGCTCATTTCGCCCCTTCCTCTTTGGCTCTGTCGTTATTTCCATTTGGCGCGACCTCAGCGTTCGCGCATCCACATGAAATAAAACATAAATTCACGAAATCTATAAATATACATGCATGTATCAATACACGCACTAAAATGGAAAGAAAAAAAAAAAGAAAAAAAAAATATCCAAGGACTGGCGCACGATGAGGGGATCGAGGCCGAGGACCCTACGCTTCGTATACACACGTGTGTGTGTGTGTGTGTGTGTGTATGTGCGTCAACATTTTGTAATTGTATATGTGTGGTCCTGAAGTTTGATGCCCTATTTGAGTGTGTAGTAGGGATAAAACGAACGACGTGTGAGGTGAAAGAAAGACGGACAACGTACGCAACTGCGCGCGCATCATGGCGCGAAACAAACGCGGGAGAATAAACCAACGGTCGAGGAATGGCGTTGTATTCAGTATATATATATATATATATATATATATATATTTATATACTCAACCGCTCTCTCTTTTCGCTTCATCCTTTCCTTTTAAATTCGTGGTTCACCGAAAACTAATGATTCAATCTCAGCGCGAGCAGGACTTGAGTATTCTTCTTTTATTATTTTTCTCTATTCATTTCACCTTTATCTTCTGCTCTACTTTTTCTTTTTCTTCAATTTATTTATTTTCTTTTTTCGCCAGTGATGATACACGTTTTTTTTTTTTTTCTTTCATTCTTCACCGCCTTCCTTTAAAATAACCTATTTATTTCGCCATTCCCTTTTTTTTTTGTCTCTCTCTCGTTTTTTTTCATAAAGGAAGGTATATCTTGACTGCGAGGGAGGATGGAGGCATCTTCGGTGTGAATAAAACCCGTGAAGAATATATGACGATGCGGCTCGTGTTAATCCCAACTTAACTGGACTGCGGATGGACGTGCGAGAAGCCGCAATGGGCGTGGATGATCCGATCCCGAGCATTGAAGCAGGGGATGGTGGATGCCAGCCAAACGCTCAAAAGTGGTTCTGGCTAACGATGATTGTCCACTTTGGTCGACATCCTGTTATCGAGTAAAATAGCGCCATAGCGTATATTGCTATATATATATATATGCATATACGTCATGAACTTAATCCACAATCTAACATCGTGTGTTTAAATTCTTTTCACGATCAACGATATTATACATCTACATTCACGATTATCTATTATGCAAATCAGTTGAATCTCATTTCTATTAATAACTTGCGTATAAACAAACAGTTGGTTAATTAG
>CAJUYH010000065.1:45914-61429 GCA_910591685.1 Galerucella tenella
CATGGTATATATATATATATATATATATATATATATATATATATATATAGACGATATTTTAGTTGACAAAACAATGGTGACGCTTTAAATTATTCTATACATATATATGTATATATATAATTGGTGTGTATGTGATGAATATGTTGGGGCACTTTCAAACAATGATCAGAAAAAATTGTCACACGACCAGGATTCCATATCTCTTGTGACCGCAAACGCACATTTTTTTTTTTATTTTTTTTTTTCTTTCGTCACACAGTGTACATGATACACGCATTATATAGTTGTTACATATTGCGGTAGGTCTGATATAAACCTGAAAGACGTCATGGGGACGAATATGTCAAACGGAAGCCTTTTCTATTGTATATACGCATACAATAATATAGCACAAACGCATATATGATATATATATATATATATATATGTTGGTTGCGTGTTGCGTACATAGTAGTAAGTAGAATCAGACAGACAGGACCTACGGGTCAATTCAGCGAATGGAGCACGCGGCCTCTTTGTATATATCCCTCGAACAAATTCTCATATATATATATATATATATATATATATGTGTGTGTGTGCAGTGTTGTTCACTCTTTCTCATTCTCACTCACCCTGTGTGTAAGGCGGTCTAGCCCAATGCGTTCTCTTACCTCTGTATGTCCTTGAATCGCGAATATGGCAACGGCGCAGAAATGCGCAGACCTACCGCAACGACTAAATCGTCGTGTAGCCTGCTTATACACATTTGCACGTCTTTCATTTTGTACACGTTCAATAATAATAACAATAACAATAACAATAATAATAATAATAATAATAATATGAGAGTTTGAATTTTGTTTAGTTTGGGTTGAAAAACAATTTTACGTGACTTGAGTGTCATTGTATTGAACCAATTATCAGACATCGGCGTTAATATATTTATATATGTATATATATATATGAAGTTAAGTGTAGTAAACAAAATGAGAGCGAGAGAGATGAGAGGGAGCAAAGCAAAACGACACGCTACACAACTAATTTAACCTTGAATGTATACCTGGCGAATGAAAAATATAGCGGTGAGTTGAATTGGATGCGAGAGTGCTCTGCACAAACTCATGGGATTCCTGGAACGATTTTCATAAAAGCGCGCCGAAGGACAGCGATGTATTTGGATGAAAGTCCCCGCAGTTCAACCGCAATTTAGTACGATGCGCACGTTAACAATTTCGATAATAAAATTGGATGTTGGTGTGTAAATATTTGGGCGCATTAACGATGATCCAAAAAAAAAAATAAATAAAAAGACCAAATGTTTTGTCCAGGCGCACACTTTACAATCGTTTGATATGCAATATATGCAAAGTGTACATTATATTTTTATTATGTCCTTGACGGTGTTATATAGACTAGACGGACGTCAATACAAGAGGGGAAGTCGTCGCGTCTGGTGGCATTTAACGACCTGCGATGCGGTCTCTCATGGCGCGCGGGAACGCTCAGGGTCAGAGGTCACACGAGCCAATATACGTGTGCAAAACACGCTCTCAAAGGCGCGTTATTTGCGAGACAAAACGACTTGGAACAAACTACGCGTCTCTGTCGCATAACACTTGTGACTTTATTTTTTTCTCCTCGTTCTTTTTTCCCTATTTTTATTTTTTCTTTTTCTCCACATGATACTATCATAAGTGTGTGTGTGTGTGTGTGTGTGTGCCCGTGTGTATATATACACAACGTTCAATAAACAAAGAGAAAGGAATACATAGAAAAAAAAAAAAAAAACAAAAAAGGAAAAAGTAGTAAATAAAAAAAGTGAAAAAGTATTAACGTGCCAACGAGAGAATGAGATGGAAGAGAAATATATACGAATGAAATGCTCTCTTTCTCCTCTAGTGTTTCCGCCACTCTCTCACTCTCTCCCTCTCTCGCGGTCTTTTGCGTCGTCGTCGTCGTCGTCGTCGTCGCCGTCGAAGCCTTTCCTTCCTTCCACATTCCCCGCTTGCCAGGACGACGACCCCATCGGCCAACTACGACGTATATACGACGTATAATACCAACCCATCCCAGCCTCTTACTCATTTTTTTTTTTTTTCCACATTCTCCCATTCTTTTACTGTTTCTCAACTGCGCCCTCTCAATCCCTTCATCATCCAGCAAATACGTCAAGTGGGTTGAGCCATTAAACTCTGTCATGGAAAAGGTTTTTCGGCATAAAATAGTACAACCATTTCTTTCACTTGTATATTCAATGCGTGCAATAGTCTATACACACACACACACACACACACACGAATATCATGTGGTATTTCTCGATATTGGCCTGTGATGTACTGTCCATATCATAAGTATAGACCGAGGGTACATATAACCGACCACGCACATCGCCGTAATACAACCACAAATGTCTGTCTGGGCTGTTAAACTTTGCAATCTCTCTCGCTCTCTATTGCCAGTACCACCACCCGGCAAACGTATACAAGAAAAAAAAAGAAAAAAAATAATAACAACAACAACAACAACAACAACGAAGCAGAGTAAGATAGCGCTGACGCGCACACCTTTATCTTCTTCGGTATTACTCTTGTTTTTTTTTTTCAGATTTTCTGTGCTATTGCTCTGGGCCATTTCACGCAGGCTAAACTACCTCAAGACAAAACCGCGCGCGCAACGCATATAAAGTTCATGGATGATCGCCGAAAATAACGACTGTAGTTGGTAATAAAGCGAGAAACAGAAGATGTGAGACTGAAGGTAGAGAATTATTGCTCCCTTGTGAAAATACAGTATACGAATACATTTACAGATGTAATTTCCATTTTTTAAGCCACACAATAATTGCAATATAAATAGATATATGTGTAAAATAATATTTAATTGGGAGAGTAATGGCACAAGCTAAATTTTTTTCGCCAATAGATGTTAATAATGGATGAGTATAGGTGATATGAAAGAGACAGAGTTTGTGTTCGTATATGTATGGGTGAGTTCACGGACGTTTTCCGAAAATACACAGTGCGGATGACTCGTCAGTCTGGCTATGGCATTTGGCTTTTGCCTCTCTTGCGCCGTATCTCATTCAGCCGAGAGCGATCCCAATTCGTGATTGTCGTCGTGGCGGCGCTTCTATTCGAGGCGAGACGCCAACAAAGTCGATGGATCGAACGAAAACGAACGAAAATGAACGCGCGTCTCCTCTCTGTTTCCTCTATGCCACTACCTCCCTGCGTATATACGAACACGTCAATCTATTACGAGTACTCCAATACCTATATCCATCTTTATATATAAATATAAATTGTAGATGTTTCATATGCTGTTGTGTTACTAAATATAAAACGTTGATATACGCTGTAGTGTGGGTTTTGGAGTGCGGCAAGAATAAAGAACTAGGCTGAATCTCTAGGAATAGATGGTCCATCACTCCACGTTATATTCTCAGTCTCTGTTTAAACTATTAATACACCTCGACACTCGACACTCTCGAGACACCATTCGTCATTACATGACTCATCCATACTCTTTTTTTATAAATGCAATATCAATGGAATTGCATTGTATATAAATTCTATTAAAAAATATTCATATAGAGCAAGAAAATATTGAAAATTTGATAATCAATGTGAATATATAAAAATGTTATTTCAATTATTTTCACGCTTAAATCGTTTGATTTGAAATCCAAAAAATTCTTTATCGCTAACTCAACATCAGTTGGATTATTTTTAATTAGGAGGAAAAAGTCTTTGGGATATGTTGTGGTTCATCTTGGGACCTAATAAATAACTCGCGACTGACGGGCATAGTTTCTTTGTCCACTGGGCACTCTCAACAAACAAACACACACACACACACACACACACACACGCGTCAACGCGCGCGCGCAATTTTTATCTTTTCTCATTCTCCTCATTCCCAATTTTTCTCCTTTTTTATTCAATTTTTTGTTTTCTTATCTTTCTATCATACTATTTGCAATAGTTGAATATTTTTTCGTTTTATACCTGCTCTTTTTTGTTTTGGCTTTTTTTTTTTCGTTTCTTATTTCTACTTTAGCATGACCGAAGCGCCACAGAATGTTGTTGATTGCGCGGTCGACAAACTCGATTCATCGCCAAGGATTATATTCCTTGTGCCCGAGTTTCAGGCGTCTCGAGACGGCCGACAAATTCCCAGAATATACATCACATTAGGTGAGGTCCAGAGTATATATCGAAAATCCACTGGTTTTATCCCCCTATACTCTTTTCGATCGTGAATTTGCACGATATTTATTAGTCTGGCGCTATCTCAACAATTCGTTAATTTATTTATATCCATACAATATTTGAATAATGAATTCATTCAAATTTCGTACAATTAATTGTCTAATATATATAAAAATATATTTTTCGTTCACGGCCAATGTCTCAAATAATTTTTTTTCATTTCAACTGCGTCATATTATACAAAAAAAAAATACTAGGTACACGTATATAAGGTAGTAGTTGGATGGAATATACCCATTCGTAGTCGGACGCAGGTGTCTGCTCTAGCCAACTGTGTAGCGTTCCCTTTCTCTCTTTCAATCGTTCTCCCTCTTCCTCACCCTTCTTCTTTTTACTTCTCCGTCGTCCTCGCACCCCTTTACTCCGCTCGTCTGTCTGGCCTCACACCATAGACTGCGTTTGCTCACCCCATGCATATATCTACATTCCCCTTATTTCTTGCTTCCACATCTGCATCTTCGACTTCATATATACCTATATAATACTCAAGGGTCGACTCTCACAAGCACAAAAAAAAAACAAAGAGAGAAAAAAAATTAAAATAAAAAAAAAAATAGAAATGAAATCCAGACAAATCGAAAATAATATATATAATAAAAACGACCTTTTCCAATTGGATTTCAAGCTAAGCTTCAGCAAGTAAGTTCAAACAGAAACATAATAAAAAAAAAAAAAAAAAAAGAAAAAGACGCCACTGACAGTGAAAATCGTATTTAATGAAAAAAAAAGAAAAGAAAAGGAAGCCATGAAATGACAAAATAAAGAAGTAAGTCTACATGCTGAGTGATCCTCTGCCCTTTTATTCACCGCTTTGACACGTCGGAAATGGATTCAGGCAAATCTTTATATATCTTAAAATCATACAAATCGTCTTACAATCTTAAATGCCAATTTATTTACTTTAGCAAAGAGCAAAATAAATTTCTTCGTAAAATAATTCTCCAACATTTTTCCTATTAAATTTCAATGAGATTTCGCTGTGTATTGGATGATATTTTATATGCTATTACGTTTTATTTTCCCCTGCATTATTGTATGAATGCGATTGGAAAAGTGGTATACCCATAGTTCATTTGCAGTCACACATAAATCATACTTTTTGAGTATTCGAGAATGAGGTGGGAATTTCGTGAAGGTTACACTTTTTTACTTTTTTTTTTTCTTTTTTTTTTCCGTTGCACACAGTGTTACACGATGTAAAAATGACAAGGGCAAAGACCTTAAACCGATTTGTAAGTAAAGGGGGTTGAAGCGTGAAAAGGCGACCCCCGAATTGGGGCTTTTGTGGGGTGTGTCAATGCTTACTTCAATTTATGTCGTTAAATCGAGCGTGGTCGACTCCAACTCTCTAGCAACAGGTATCAAATATATTTCTTCCAATGCTCCTTATCTTTTACTAAATATATATATGTATATATATTTTGTAATGAATGGTTCAGTAAACTTATAAAAGTCGAAGATTATTAAAATATTAATGCAATATCCGTTATAATACGGCAGATTTGAAATAATCAGAAATCACAGAAAATTCTAGTAATTAAGCTGTAATAATTTTTTGTTTTCGTTAGTACAACACTGCTTGTAAATATCATATTATTTTATGAAATATATCCTTGATTACCGGCAGTCATGAGTGTTCACAGTTCAATTTTATATTTAACCCCTGCTTTTACTACATAAAACTGTTAATGAATTAATACAAATTCCAGAAAAAAAAATATGTATAAAAAAAAATATCAACGTTGGAGTAGTATTTGTTTATGAAAAAAATATTACAATATCACATGGAACATGAAACCTAAAATTAAAATGATCAATGTAAATCTATACAATAATAAAACTCATTTATTCCGTAGGTAAACTCAGTAACTAATCCGTTTCTTTCTCTTTTTACCCTAAATAATTGTTGCTTGTGTTCTCATGCATATAGTGAACAAAACTCTGTTTGTTTCTACTTCACTTCCTGACACCCGACGGCTGATTGAGTTAGTACGTGGAGTTTGTCTCCAGGTTAAATTGCCTTTGTGCAACGACAGCGAGACTCTTCGCGTGTGCATAGAGTTGGCGGTGGAACCGCTTTGTCGAACGGGGCTACATCCACATATACCCAGAGGCTATGTTAATTAATACCGAGACAACAATCACACACGGCCTATAGATGAATACTCGATGGTGCACTCATATATCAAGTTAATGTGTATTGACTTGTTCATTTTATATTCAATAAACTACGAAATACATCATTCAGAAATCACATAATCATTTTCAATTTCACGGATTTTATATGGGCAATTTATAAAAAAAATATGAAATAAAATATAACAAATAAGTTGAGAACTGTTATTCAAAATTCTTCCCGAGACAATCACTATAGATTTAATACACAAAATTCAATGATATCTTGCCCCAATGTTTCTCATATTTCGAAAAGTCTTATCAAACAAATTATCAATAAATATTTAAAATATTATTATTCCTGTTTGGATTCATCTAGCAATTTATTTTCAATTCAAATTGACAAATTAACAACTCTACATATCAACGATTATTCTACATTAACCATTAATTGTACAATTATTAACAACTGTTGATGAAGTATTCACCAGAGCTTTGAGAAGGTTTTCCAATTTCATACCCTGTCATACATTTTTTATTTTTTTATTTTTTTTTTTTTTCGTATTGATCAATGCTACTTGAAATTTATTAAATTTCCGGATAAACCTCACTCACATATACCATGATACTATTTCATCTAATATGAAAGTAGAATGCTTTTATAGAGCGAGCGTATGTCGATAATCGATATCGTGTGAGTGAAAATGGTGTACGATTCATTTCGTGGAAACTGACATCAATTGTGTATATGTGATTGCAGTATACAACAAATACATGCTATAACTGCTTTCAGGGGAGACGGGTATATCCACTCTGTGAAAATTAATTCTCATAAAGTAGTTGGTGCTTCAAACGAAACGATATCAATTAAAAATGCAATATAAACCTGAGATAAATAGAAAATTTCCAACCACACTTGCGCCATTAATTGACAACGTAATGAAAACAGAAGAAAGGAAAAAAAAGTATATACATATATATAAAAAATTTATACCGAGATTATATATGAGGTTGTTGACCGTTTACTCACAGTCTGATACTGATTCACCCGAGCTTGGTGAGGTTACTTCATTTAATAGTTATGTCAGTATATATGAGAAGCCAAAGGGTTTAAACATACAATCCCCCGACAATTCCCACACGTCCATCCAGTTGAGTTTTCCAACATTGATCACCACTGGTTGAGGTGAGTATATATATATATATATATATATGGGCAACGAGCCACAATTCCCTGCACACAATGTGTATATATAAAAAATAAAAAAAGAAGCGACGAGAGGGGTGCGCGACTGTTGTGTCTGGGTGCTGGACCCTTCTTGGGTGAACGCCCTGGAAGCCCTGCGCAGGCGGGACCCTTTCGCCCTCGCACTTTCTCTACCCTACGGTCGTGCCAACAACTCTATATAGTCTATGAGGTATCTGGACGTAATAGCAGTCGAAGCCGATGAAGGTAGTTTCGGTCCAGACTATATATATATATATATATATAATTTTTTTCTGTCTTTCTCTTTCGACACATTTATATAAGCGATTTTCTCCCCCCACCCCAGGGATTTATTTTATTCTCAGCGGCATGTCTGCTATGTGACTCTCTTTCTCTCCTGTCCTCCATCTGTCTAACGGTGGCAACATATATTCTTAGATTTATACGTTTCAAGAGTCAGCCTGCGCCGGCTTTTCCAAGCAAACTACGTGCTTGAGGCGCTAGAAGTAGATAATCTTCGTGGAAGAAAGGGATCAGGTGGAAGATAGATGCTTAAGAATCAGTGGATAGAGAGAATAGTCTCAATGCATCGCTGATTTTTATGTATAAATTATACCTGACATTATTCACAAATGAATAGTGATACAGTAACATTACGTTTTCTAGTTATTCAACAAGCATCTATAATATACACACACACACACACACATACACACTTTTAACGGAAATATGTGTTGTTTTATTTTGCACTGTGAGAATTTTTTAATGATTTTTTAATGGTGCCAAGCAAGTATTGCGCCCTACATACAAAAGTGATTGGCATGAGGACATCTAGCGACCATTGAGACACAGCCTCCACTCAATGTCTTTTTTTTTTTTTCCTATCCCTTCTTTCTTCCTCTATTATTCGTGTTCGCTCTCATAGTCTTGGGATTAATCTTCACCCTTGATTTCTCTCTGGAGATATAATTGGATTCAGGGAGACGCGACTAGATCGTGAAGGAGCTGAAGTATATGGAGTTGGCACTCAAGTCCCGTGGGTTTTGCACTATAATCATCATTCGCCCCTGTCGCTTTTTCACCTCGCCACACAATGACTAAAGGATATACTGGCTTGTAAATTCCAAAGTGCAATTACAGAATGATATACAATGGATAGTTTACATTGCCAAATCATCAAAGATCCCGTTTGAATAATTTAAATGTTTAGCTGGGCAAATATTTTTTTCCACATGCAAATGATTGCAACGATCGCAATTCACTATACGTAACAAATATCAATTTTATCTGTTTGTGCATTCTCAATATTACACAGTCAATGTGGACACAGACAAACAGACAGATAGACAGACAACACACGGTATAATACTACGTTTTGTATAGACTCGTGAGATTTGTGGATGGTAAAATATTTTGGATTTGTCTATCGAAACATTTCAAACAATTTCAATACTTTTCTCATCGTATATAGCATGATAAAATGTAAAAATATATAGTGACACAGCATTATATGGTGTATAGGGCGTGGTCGTATCCATAAATGTACATTGTACATGTATATGTATTGCTTGACATGCAGAAAAAAATGTCCGCATTATAGTAAAGTTTGCCCGTAAATGCTGGCGATTTATGAAAACTCGTATAACACATAAATGCGCGAATGCAACTTTACACCAAGCATCGTAAAGTGAGTCAAGGGGCTGTGCGCGGGTGATAAAGCAATGGTGAAAGGGTGGAGTCTCATAAGAGAAGGAGAGAATGAGAGCAGAGTGGACCAACAGGGCAGACAGACAGACAGACAACGTTAGCACGCACCTAAAACTTTCTTTCGTAAGCCAAATAAATGACGCAATAAATATTTTGTGAATTTTAAGCTACTAAACGACTTTAATGTTCATTCGCATTTATTTAACTTATTATTTTTGTCTATTAATTGTTTAAATAATTAATATTACAGAAAAAGTGTTTATCGTTTTTTATTCTTTAATTGCAATATGATATCGCAATAAAATTATCACTACCTGATGAAAAGCAAAAAAAAAATAGTGCAGGATTGCATTTTCTCTATTTCTTCTACTATTCTCTTTTTTTTTTCTTTTTTTTTTTTTAAATGCTGGTTTCTGTCTCAAGATAATGCCGGAAAAACTTTTAGTAGCCATGGAGCACTTTAATGCTGAGAGTGTCGGAAAACAGGATTTTTTTTTTAATTTCTTTTATGTCCATCAACCTTTAATTCCAGAAAGTGAAGTGCGCCGCGCCTTTTCTTCCCACGATACCTATCTAACCTCCGCATCCGCCACCCTGTAGCCTCTCTTTATCCAACTCTATTTTCCACTATAGAGTGCGAGAGCGTAACACACTGAAGGATCCTACCTCGATGTCAAAATTAACGAAGCGACGATAATTAAGAAAAGAAACTTTATTACCAATGTGGTCCCTTACAGCACTGGCAGAAATTTTATTATAAGTCTAACTAACCAACGTACCCTATATGTATTATAGTCACGAGGTGTAATCACAATTAAACTAAATTCACAAAATTTACTTGGCATCGTTCTATTTCTTTACCTTTTCTTATTTATACAGAATGATTAATCTCACATTTTTCCACAAAAAATATATCAAGTTTCTGATGCTTTAGATACAAGTATATATCTCCCCAAATATATATATATATATAATCTGCTTAAGAAAATACAATCAGCGAGAGCGAATAGAGAACGGTCACATTTATTATTGAACTTTATGAAGAGGAAGATGATTCATCTCAGCTGCACGACTGACCAGTCGTGTCTTTGAGACTGATTAGACTCTTCAAACTTTGTAAAGGGTGCTTCCACTTTTGGCTAAATCAACTTTTCCCTCTCTCTCTCTCTCTCTCTCATCAAGTAGGGTGGCGTTAGAAAACGAATAAACGAGCAAAACTTTGTGAAGATCTTGGCTATATATATGACATTATTCGCTGTTAATATAATCACCAGTAGCTGTAGTTTCATACGTCCTATATATTTTTATTCTGTCAATAGACATTAATGAATTGAAGGAACAATTGAGTGAAATAATATGAAATATAGAAAAATAAAAATATATTAATTTAGAAATCTAATGACGTTCAATTCTCATGTGGGCTCAATTGCCCCCACATTGTCTCATTCTTCCAATAGCCATCTGTCACTCGGAAAAACATTGTCCAGAGAGGGCGAATGTAATGAGAGAAGGTGTGCGCACAAATAGGGGGAGAGTAGGCACGAATACGAAGAAAAACCATGATGACGCCTCGCACAATGAACGTGAACGAATGAAGGAAAGCCAAGAGAATACGATGGATAGTAATGAACAACGTTCGACACTATCCATTTGTTACATGAGCGTTTTTTTTTTTTTTTTTTCCCGCTCTTACTGTGAAGGTTATAAATGTTAGGTAGTGAACTAACTCCTCAATAGAAAACAAAATAAATAAAAGACAATGGGGTACCATCATTTCTATGTGCTCTTATTCCTTGAAACGTGAGGGTATTTTTTCACTTGATGTCTGACCAATCGATGAGTCTAACTACTACTCATCTATTTTAAATTACTTCAAGTTGTACTGGAGGAGTAACATTAATAGACGATAAATACAATATATTTTATTGTGTGTGATGTATATTTAAATGCGTTTGAAATACACAATCAATTTACAGTATACCAATTTATTTATTGGAGTGTGTTGTTATTTTTAGTAGCGAATGGGATTTGATATAAATAATTTTTTTTTTATATTTATCTATTTAAGTATGAATTTATTAATATTTCAAATCCACGTGGAATGTACAATTTCTTCACAACAGAAAACAGAAAAGTTCGGACATTATTTAAGCAAGGGAATTCTTTCTCCAAAAACTTCGAGTTAATTTACCATGTTGGAATAATGATAAGTAAATACTGAATTTCGTAAAATATTTCAAGAATAAAATCATCTGGTAGAACTTTGATAGTTAATTACCACTGGATTATTTCCGATTCAGACAATCTTTAGATCACTTTTACTACTAATATTTCTTATACAACCAAATAATTGAATGTAAACTTGAATGACACTTGTAATAATTTTACAAAGTCCCCCCGTTCCGACAGACACAATCAATATTTATCCTATCACTACTCGATGAAAAAATAAAAAATAAAAAATAATAATAATGAAGAGAAATTCTATAAGAGGACACGATGGAGTATACATGTATATAAGTGAGTATCTATAGCTCCTCCTCACTATCAACTATGCAAATTTCATTTCGTCACTCTCAAGTGCTTTCACCCTTTTTCACTTTTTATCTCGTCATCTTCATTCTATCTCCAACATCCGGCAATTTCAAGCGCCGTGCTTGAAACTCTAACAGCGAGAGGACCAACGAAAAATGGAAAAACTTGTAAGCTCGTGAACACGAAGGGTAAAAAAAAAAAACAACGTCATAAAATAGCGGAAAAATGAATCACTACACGAGAACATTTATTCAACAAATGCGGCTATTTCATTTTATTTTTTTCTTTTCTCTAACGTCTCATTTTCAATTTTATTGTTTTTATTTTTTTTATTTATTTCTCCGACCGAGAAAACCAATCACTACACCAAACAATTATTTCATGGGACTTCATCGAAATAAACAGAGAGAACTGAATGGAATAAATGAATATCGTTATAGTTATTTTGCTAAAAACTTTTGAAACACGAATTTCAAACAGCAATTGAAGTATTGAAATAAACTGTAACTGAACTGATGTGAAATACTTCATATTTTAATAATAAGCATTAAAGATAATGTTGCAACGATGTCATCGACGTCGTTGGCTTGTACCCACGTTTTATTTTCATTAGACCGAGCCTATCCCACTAACATGTGGGAGAGCACGGGGGTGAATCCTGATGGATCAATAGTCCCTGTCTGGCCTCACCCTCTGGTTCTGAACCTCAGTGCCCTCATTCGCCACCGCCACAGCTCGAAACTCTACTCCCGCGCGTTCTCATATCTACATATATATATATGTGTGTTAAATGTACATGTATATTCAACGCTTACACCAAGCAACAAAGTCCTTGAGAGCATGTTCACACAAGTCCGTAACAATTCAGCGAGTAAAAGAGTCTCCATAAATATATACTACTCCAACCCCGTCAATGCACGAGGGGTGACCTATTTTTTTTCACGTTCCACCTGTTTTATCTCGCTCTCTACCATAGCCCCTTCAACACCATCCAACATTTTTAACAACTCTAGAGAATATACATGGCTGTGTATGTATACACACATAGGTTGTATTGAAACAGAGGGTTGCGAGTGAAAACGCCCTGGATTCCAATCGACATTTTTACTGACTCTATCTATAAAATTGTCCCATTTCATAACATTACCAACCCTCCGACTTTCTACAAACTCAAGTTAATAGTTTACTGTACAGTAAATGTAACTTTAGAACTATTATCAATATATTTAGCAAATATGCATCATGAATTATGCTATAATGTAACTTCAAAGGAATAATCGTGTATCTGTATATGCTGTGGGAATATATTTCTTATGTAAATTATTCAATCGTTTAACGATCACGATTATACTTCTGCGCTGACATAAAACAGAAATAACGACAGTATAATAATAACTTAATGAATTATTTTTAATGTTAAGTAGATGTTTGTTCGAAAGTTTTGTAAATTTTTGTGTTTTTAATATACAA
This sequence comes from Galerucella tenella, assembly GCA_910591685.1. Taxonomy (NCBI): domain Eukaryota; kingdom Metazoa; phylum Arthropoda; class Insecta; order Coleoptera; family Chrysomelidae; genus Galerucella; species Galerucella tenella. The sequence continues at coordinate 59,202 of CAJUYH010000065.1, forward strand.
AAGCAATAAATACAATAATTATAACACCAAATATGACTGTATATCTGAAATTTGTTTATATTCACGGCCAGTAATATGTCTTATTTTAAACAAATTACGCTTATATATGCTGAACAAATACAATTAATAATTGTATGTATATGTGTTCATAAAGCAAATAGTTAATTTATTAATTATTATTTTGAAGATAATGCACATGGCCACAATTATACTGTTGTGTCCTTGTCATTATATTAGTTTTTCCTGTCCTGTTATCATGTCAAACACTGTAAATACATTTAATACCGTTGATACGTTTCATGTGTGCCATAATACTTATCATAACGATGTCGTATTATATTGGATATGTTTGTTGCGATCAGATGTTGAGCGGAAATGAATCTTGCGATTGTATTTAAACAGATATATTGGGCGTTATACCCAATTGTATTATTTGATATTTGAAAAGATTAAATGTTCTATTTATTTCACAAAATAATATATATTAATTTGCTAATTGATATATTATAAATTAAATTTTAGTAAAATCCAACTTTTGTATTCTGCACAATGGTTATTTTTTTTCAATGATTTGGTACAAATACAAATTGATTTTTTTATAATTTAAACACCGATATTATTTTTTTCTTCCGGGCAAATAAACAATGGAATGACGGAATTTTTTTAATAATAGTCGTTTGTTTTATTGAAATTATCAAAGAGGCAGTAACGCAGAAATATATTAAAAAAAAAAAAAAACATTAAAACTTGCAGTAAATGCTGCTAATTGTACGATAAAATTCAATTAGTAATATTTTCCAGTTGTCACTCGATAATTATCAAGTATGTAGTGAACTTTCTGGCATATATTAAAATTCATTATGCATCAATTAACTCCAGTTTGTAATTTTTTAATGTAAATATATTCATATTCTATTTATTAAAATCAAATTCGCACATTTGCCTAAAATATATTGTCCAATATATAATAAAAATGTAGCGCTTACTGTCCAACACTGTCCAACAGTTTTCATTGTATAATAGCAGCAGTCAAAAATTATGGCCACCATTTTCATCGGACTTTCACCGCTGTATGTGACGGGATGTACTGTAAATGCCATGCTCGCTGCATGATCTAACCATATTTCCGCAACCACGTGTTGTCTACTAGTCACGGAAATTATTCTGTCATTCATCAAGCATTATACAAATACATACGTGCTTATAACACTTCACTTATGTATCGATCGATGTCTATTAATAGATACTTAAACGTCGTCACAATAAATAAAATAATTGACAAGAATGCCTAGCCATATATAAACCTTATACAATTATTTCTCTATATTTTTAAATGAAATACATAACAATCTTATTATGATATATAAAATATATATCACAATAAGATTAAATTTATTCCAATAAAAAAAAACTATGTTTTGAAATAGTGGAATGAAAGAGAATGAGATAGAGGTGAGCATTTTTTCACGTTTCATTTTTTTTGTTTGTTAATTTTTTTTTTATTCTCTTCTTTGTTATTTTTTTTTTCAACTTTTATTTTACTGCACGAGCAACGCACAGAAAGTTTCACTCGAGATTCAACGAACCTAGCAAATTGAACGACCTTCTCTTATGCCCATGGGACATGGCGTCTCTGCTTCACATTTATCTACAAAGGAAATGCGAGCTCGAAAGCACAAAATAGAAGAAAAAAGGAAAGTAAATAAATAAAAAAAAAAAACAAAAAGGGAAAAAAGACTTTGAGAAAAACATTTAATCACAAATATTCATAGATATATAAATAATCTGTTATGAATTGCAAATATTTTTTATATATCTAAAGTTGAGTAGTTTGAGTGAAATTTATAACAATTAATTAATGAACAGCCATATAGTAATATAAAATATAATAGGTATAAAAGTATATATGTACAAATGATTCTCGACCATGTTCTCCTGACTTTTGCTTCCAGCAAAGACGAAAATCCAGAGAAAATCCAGTCGCTACTATAGCCTATATATATATATATATATATATATATATACAGTAGCAGAAACGCCAGTGCTTGAGCATTTTATACGACGACATAAGGGTGAGCGAGGGTTTGCTTGGTTGCTCGCATAGTCCGCCGCTCTCTCGCGAGTTCGCCGAGCGAAAAGAGTAAGCAGCTTTACGACGACCCGGGTGTCGTGAACGTAACTTCTCCGCTTTTTATTTATATTTTCTTTTTTTTTTTTTTTTTTTTTTT